>CAUYQV010026131.1:0-10299 GCA_963574575.1 Galagoides demidoff | reverse complement strand
TCCTTATTTATGATTTTGCTTTCCACAGTTTTCAGTTACCCTCGGCCAACAGTGGTCCAAAAATATTGAATGGAAAACTCTAGAAATAAAGATTCCATAAGTTTTAAATTGCATACCATTCTGAAGTAGCATCCTGTTCTGTCCTCACCTGGGATGTTATTATCCCCTTGTCCAACATATCCACACTGTATACCCTCCTCTCTACCTTATCTGCCTGTTAGTCACTTAGCAGTACACTCAGTAACCACACTGACTATTCTGGTATTACAGTGCTTGTGTTCTAATCAACCTTATTTTACTGAATAATGGTCCCAAAGTCAAAAGTACTGATGCTGGCATATTATTATAATTGTTACATTATTAGATATTGTTGTTAATCTCTGCCTTATTTTAAACTTTATCATGGCTATGTATGGATAGGAGAAAATATCGTGTATATAGAGATCAGTACTATGAATTGCAGCTTCAGACATCTACTGGGAATCTTGGAATGTATCCCTCGTGGATAAGATGGGACTATTGCATATGCCAGAAGTGGCGCTAGAATCATTGCTTTGTTATATCTGGATGGACAGAGTGCAGTGTATCACAGTACATGCCAGAACCATTGACATCCCCCACCAGCACTGAGTCCCATATTGTACTTTCTGTAATGTCACAGGCTTGAATCAGTCTCAGGATTCAGCAAACCCCTATCATCTGGGAAAAACATTTTCCTACTATTCCTTCTGTAAGAAGCCAGAGCTCTTGGCTTGGCACCTGTAGCTCAGTGAATAGGGAGCCAGCCACATACCCTGAAGTTAGTGGGTTTGAACCTGGCCCAGGCCAGCTAAACAACAATGACAACTGCAACAAAAAACGTCCAGGTGTTGTGGTGAGGGCCTATAGTCCCAGCTACTTGGGAGGCTGATACAAGAGAATCACTTAAGCCCAAGAGTTTGAGGTTTCTGTGAGCTGTGACGCCATGGCACTCTACCAAGGATGACATAGTGAGACTCTGTCTCAAACAAACCAACCAACAAACAAGAAGCCACAGCTCCCAGCCTCCTAAATGGAGAAGGGAAGAGGCTGGGTGTAGAACTTGTCTCCTACTTCCATTGAGACAGGACAATGAAGCACAAAGCCTGGAGATTCTCCTTCCAAGTCAGTGAGGGCTGTAGGACCAGAGGAGCCACATCTCTGGTCTCACAACTGAAAATACGCCCCAACACTGGCAAGGATCCCAGAAGAATGACCCCTGGGCCAGAGGTTTTCTATCCTTAGAGTTGAACTCCAAAGGCTCCTAAGAAGCCACCAAAAAAGGAAAGAGGGTGAACAGTCTCATAGCCCTGCCCATGTGCTTCCTGTGCAGTTCTGCTTTTATCTTCTTTATTTATTGCTATTCCATTTAAAACTTCATTTGAATATACACTTTTGCTGCTATTTATGCATACACACATTTTCTTAAACTAGTCCTTTCTATTCCTTATAGCTTCGCTTATTTCTTTGCTTGAAAAAACATGCAAACATGGACATGTTTGGCTTAATGTCCTCTTTGGGACAGTTGCTATGCCCTAGTTGAGAGAAGAATAAAGTGAGAGTATTTGAGCTACACCTCATAGGGTGAACAGTTTCTGTACATGATTTTTCACATCACAGTTACTAGCACAGTTTTTTTTTTTTTTGAGACAGCCTCACTATGTCACCCTGGGTAGAGTGCTGTAGTATCCCAGCTCACAACAACCTCCAACACTTGCAACACTTGGGCTTAAGCAATTCTTTTGCCTCTACCTCCCAAGTAGCTGGCACTGTAGGTGCCCACCACAATGCCTGGCTAGTTTTTGGTGCAGTTGTCATTGTTGATTTTAGCTGGCCTGGGCTGGGTTCAAACTCACCAGCCTCCATGTTTGTGGCCAGAGCCCTACCCACTGAGCTACAGGTGCTGCCACTTTTTTTTTTTTTTTGGATACAGAGTCTTACTCTATTGCTCAGGGTAGAGTGCACTGGTGTTATCATAGCTCACTGTAACCTCAAACTCCTAGACTCAAGGGATCTTCCTTTCTCAGACTCCGGAGAAGCTGAAACCTCAGTTGTGTACCACCATGCCTGACTAATTTTTCTCTGCTATTTATTTATTTATTTTTAATTAATTTTTTTTTTTAAGACAGAGTTTCACTCTGTCACCCTGAGTTGAGTGCCATGGAGTCATCATAGCTCACAATAACTTTAAATTCCTGGTCTCAAGTAATCCTTTTGCCTTTTAGCCTCCTGAGTAGCTGGGACTATAGGCACCACCCATGACACTTGGCTAATTTTTCTATGTTTGGTAGACTTGGGTTTTCACTCTTGCACAGGCTGGTCTTGAACTCCTGAGCTCAAGCAATGAACCCACCTCCCTGAGTGCTAGGATTATAGGCTTGAGCCTCCATGCCCTTTTCTGTGCTTTTTTAAATTTTATTTTTCTATCATATTTTATTTATTTATTTTTATTTTGAGATAGAGTCTCACTTTGTCACCCTTTATAGACTGCTGTGGCATCATAGCTTACAGCAACCTCTTGGCTCAAGCCATTCTCTTACCTTAGCCTACTGAGTAGCTGGGACTATAGGCACCCACCACAACAGCCAGATCTTTTTTAGAGACAGGGTCTCATTCTGTCTCAGGCTGGTCTTGAACCTGTGAGCTCAGGCAATCCACTCACCTTGGCTTCCCAGAGTGCTAGGATTACAGGCATGAGCCACCATGCATAGCTTCTGTGTTTTTTAGAGACAGGGTCTTGCTATATTGCTCAGGCTGGTCTTAAACTCCTGGCCTCAAGTGATTCTCCCATCTTGGCCTCCCAAAGTGCTAGAATTATAGGTGTGAGCAACCACACCTGGCCTTAGCACTGCATTTTTTAAAGTCTCCTGAATCACTGTAAGTGACTTCTTGTCTACAAGTTGAGTCTCTGAACAACACTTGCCTATCAAGTACCAGTTTATCAAGGATGCTGTCCTTGTGGGCCACAGGATGTCCCCAGCTAGCATGGCCACACTTGACATATTTGTTCTGTAAGGCTTAGGTATAGGTTGCCCTGCAAAAGAAGCCTCTTATCATCCAAAGTCAGCTTCCCCTGAGGACAAGAAAAGGGAAGGGTATGCAATGGTCTACAAGGTCCTAGTTCTTGTCCCAGGACTGTGTAGTCTTTTGGTGGTGGGTGCAAGGGGATATAGAGGTACAGTAAGACATAATTAGACTATATGCAGTGGGATTCTCACACTGGCAAGGATCTCACTTAATACAGTGTGTAGGGGAGTTTTCATTGGCAGATTCACAGTGACTCAACTTGTGTCAAGTGGTAGGGGATAGCCACTGCTGTCATCACAGGGGATAGCTGTATTTACTAAGAGACTTGTCACTTTGCTATCTCTGAATTCAGGCAAAAGGGCAAGAAAGTCCATCAAGTCTGGGCTCCAGTCTCATCCAGTCTTGATAGTTTTTCATTATTACCCAATTGAGCTCAAAGATGAGACCTGGGCTAGATGTAGTGGATCACACCTGTAATCCTAGCACTCTGGGAGGCTGACACAGATGGATTGCCTGAGCTCATGAGTTTGAGACTAGCCTGAGTCAGAGCAAGACCTTGTCTCTAAAGAAATAGCCAGGCATTGTGGCAGGCACCTGTAGTCCCAGCTACTTGGGAGGCTGAGGCAACAGAATCACTTAAGCCCAAGAGTTGGAGGTTGCTGTGAGCTGTGATGCCACAGCACTCTACCCAGGGTGACATAGTGTGACTCGGTCTCAAAAAAAAAAAAATGAGACCTTAGTAAGAGAGAGTAACAACTATTATGCTGAAATCAAGAGTCCACATTACCAGGGAAACCCATCTTATACATCCTCCTGGGGGCGTCTGCCTGTCCCCCTAACCCAGTGGTTCTCAACCTGTGGGTCATGGCCCCTTTTTAATAATGAAAATACATTGTGGTATTGGGAAAGTTGAAAACCACTGTCCTAACCACTGGGTGAGTCAAGGGTTGTGATGTTCTTACATAGCTGAAGTACCTGGGGCCCATCTCTTAACTGTAAGGAATATACTGAAGATAACCAACATTCATACTTCACTTCAAACCTTAAAAAGCTTTTTAACACAGTTTGTCATTTGGTGCTTATTCAGCTACAAAGTGGAAACCATCTTCAAGGCTCAGATGAAGAAATTGACTCAAAGATGCTAAAGGACTTTCTCAAAGTTTCTATGTGAATGGTTTCTGATTTCCAACCCTTTGTTATTTCCATTACAACATACTCCTAGCTCTTACATTTCTTAACTCAGTATTTCTCTTCTGGGTATTTTTTTTAAGTTATAGCTGCCTTAATAGTACCTTGTTTTGGGGCTCAATCCAATGTGGTGTGGATTGACAAGCTTGCAGCCATGGAAGCCACTACTTCTACCACTGTCAGAGATGTCATACTGCCAAATAGCTTGGTGTTTTTTCGGTAGTCTGTGATCTATTATGGATTTTTTAATTAGGCCCTAGGAATGATATGGGCTCTTAAGAATAGATACCTAATTTCTAAAATCCTAATTTTAATTCATTTCTCAATATGTATGTATTTTTTGAAACTCCAAAAATATCCAAATAATATTTTTAGAGACAGAGTTTTACTTTGTCATCCTCAGTAGAGTGCCATGGTATAACCTCCAGCTCCTTGGCTTAGGTAGTAGCTGGGACAAAAGGTACCCACCACAATGCCTGGTTGTTGCAATTTGGCCTGGGGCCGAGTTTGAACCCGCCACTCTTGGTATATGGGGCCAATGCCCTACTCACTGAGCCACAGGCACCGTCCCAGACATTAGAATTTTTATGCACTTATATTCATTTTCTGATATAACCTATAATAGCATTAAAATATACGAAGAATTTTCTTTTAGAAAATAGTGTTCTGTTGTACTCTCTTTAAAACTTGAACCTTAGAGTCCACAGGCAAAATCCAGTGTGCTACTAGTCAACCTTAATTTCATTTTTGAAGTTTCTGATCTTGTAATTCTCACAAGAATCTATGTCTTCCATTCTCTAATATCCTTACTTTTTAAGACACTCACTGAAATAAGCTTAGGAGTTCTATTTGTATTCTCTCATATTTCAATAGTGATTATTTTCCAATAATTAAAACAGTTAGACTCATTCACCTATAAGACTTTTTTTTTTAAGGCCTTAATGGGGACCCAATGATATCATGATGTTCATATGAGGTTTTGTCTATTCAGGATGTATTTTAGTAAGTACTATTGCATGATAGTGGATCATCAGTAACTTGTATTCCCACTCTTTGTCTGGCCAAGTTCAAATGTCTAAACTCCCAGGTTCGATTATCACCTATGATGGTTGATCAATATACTAGGCATTGAGAAAATCAAACCATGAATCAGAGCTTTTGCTAAGTCTCTTTTCTAATTTGGTTTTTTAAAAGTTTTTTTTTTTCCTTTTGTGAGACTCTTTCTCACTTTGTAGCCCTCAGTAGAGTGCTATGGCATTATAGCTCACAGCAACCTCAAACGCTTGGACTCAAACGATTCTCTTGCCTCAGCCTCCCAATAGCTGGGACTACAGGCACCCATCACAATGTCTGGTCTGGCTATTTTTAGAGACAGGGGTCTCACTTTGGTTCAAGCTAGCCTCGAACCTGTGAGCTCGGGCAATCCACCCACCTCGGCCTCCCAAGTGCTGGGATTACAGTGTGAGCCACCACGCCCGGCCCAATTTTACCAATTCTTATTTTGAGATGCTTTTCCCTATATTCCAAAGATTCCCCCCCTTTAGTAACCACTTCTCCCTCTGCAGATGTTCACTCTACTTTCTCTTTCTTCCTCCTACTTTCTACCCTTTCTAACTTTTAGGTCTCACATTACCTGAAGCTATTAAAATATTTTTAGAGCACTTCTTATGTGCCAGACACAATACTAGGCACTAAAAATACAATAGTAAACAAGATCGTTCAATGCATACAGGGCGACACAGAACCTATAGAGCTTTGAGTCTAGTTGGAAAAACAGTTAAAAACAAAGACAGATAGGAGGTGGGCAGATGCCTATGGGCATTAGGAGCATTGAACATGACCAACTGGTGCTGTTTGGAAGGTTTTCTGGAGGAGCAGAGATGTGGAGGACAAATAGGAAGAACTGGGAAGATATGAGGAGGTGAAAGAGCAAAGGGGACAGAGAGAAAGAACTCAAAGGAATTCCATACCCAGCATTATCCAGTTGGATAACTGAAGGGGATGGGAAGGAGTGGTCAGTGGACAGTTGTAAGCTGAGAAGCGATGTAATTAAAATTTTGTTTTAAAGGGATCTCCTCTCGGGGGCCATGCCTATGGCTCAAGGAGTAGGGCGCTAGCCCCATATACCGGAGGTAGTGGGTTTAAACCCACCCCAGGTGAAAAACTTCAAAAAAAAAAAAAAGGATCTCCTCTTTTTGGGGGGCTGAGAGCTTGTCCCCAGGTGAGAAATAAGGATTAACATGATGTTTATGGGGTTGGAGAGAAGTGGCTTTATTAGAAAAATATTTAGGCAAGGAATAATGTATAGGACTTGGTGGTTGATAACAGGTGGTGGTGTGTGAGAGAGAGCAAATTAGGACCACACCTGGGTTCTGACTCAGGGAGCTGGGAGACCAGCCAGGTCTTTCCCTGAGAAGATGGACACTTAGGGAGGGGCAAGCTTGAGAGTAAGGAGTCCAGTTCACTGAACTAAATTTAGATACTGGGTGGGGCATGATGGCCATACCTCTAATCCTAGCTTGAGGAGCTTGAGGTGGCTGTTACCTAGGCTGATGTCATGGTACTCTAGCCTGGGTCAATAAGTGAGACTTGTTTCAGAAAAAATAAATAATGGGCCGGGTGTGGTAGCTTATGCCTATAATCCAAGCACTCTGGGAGGCCAAGATGGGTAGATTGCCTGAGCTCACAGATTCGAGACCAGCTGGAGCCAGAAGGAGACCTCATCTCTAAAAAATAGGTGGGCATTGTGGTGGGCACCTGTAGTCCCAGCTATTTGGGAGGCTGAGGCAAGAGGATGGCTTGAGCCTAAGAGTTTGAGGTTGTTGTGAGCCATGATACCAACTACCAAGGGTGACAAAGTGTTTTCTGCCTCCAAAACCCAAACAAACAAAAATGATTAAAAATAAATAAGTAAATAAATAGGCCAGGTGTAGTGGCTCACACCTGTAATCCTAAGTCTCCAGGAAGCTGAGATGGGTGGATTATTGAGCTCAGGAGTTTGAGACCAGCCTGAGAGAGAGGAAGAGCAAGCCTGTCTCTACTAAAAATAGAAAAATTAGCCGGGTATTGTGGCAGGCACCTGTAGTCTCAGCTATTTGGAAGGTGGAGGTAAGAAGATCACTTGAGCCCAAAAGTTTGAGGTTGATGTGAGCTATGATGACACCATGGCACTCAACCCAGGGTGACAGAGTGAGACTCCATCTCAAAAAAAAAAAAAAAAGAAAAAGAAAAGGCTTATCCTTTTTCTAAGCAAAAATTATCACTGAAATCACCCCTAGAATCTGCCAGTGCTCACAGATTAGTGCCTAAACTAAGTTGGTTTTCAGTTTTTTGTTTCACAGAAACCAGTTTAGGGTGGGCCGTGGAAGGCAGCTTCGAAAAAGCCACTGGGGAAGAATTGAATCTCTGAGGCTAAGGGGGCGGACTCAGCCTCACTTCCTCTATCTTCTCATCTGGGCTTCCTGTCGTCACAGTGTGATCGTATTTTTTCTCTGTTCACTTCTCCTTTCACACAAATAGCCCTAGACACCAGTGTTACCAATCTTGTCTCAACGGCCACAAGGATCATCACCAAATTCCGCCTGAAGGACTGAAAAAGGTAAGACTCAAGACATTTTAACCCAGCTTGCCATCTTATGTGGGCTAGGGGATAGTCTCCTTAACTTCAGGGAAGTCTCCTTAACTTCTAGTACATGTAAAATTTCCTGCACTGTTTCACGAATGGGGAAGGAAGTTTAAAAAAAAAAATCAGCAAGATCCTAGCAATATCCCCAAAGGCAATCAGGTTGGAAATAAATTTTTTTTTCTTTTTTTTTGAGACAGAGCCTTGTTCTGTCACCCAGGCTAAGAGTATAGTGGCATTGTCATAGCTCACAGCAATTTCAAACGCCTGGGTTCAAAAGTTCTTACTCCCTCAGCCTCCGGAGTAAATGGGACCACAGGTACCTGACACAAAACCCAGCTTATTTTTCTATTTTTAGTAGAGATATGGTCTCAGTTTGCTTAGGCTGGTCTTGAACTCCTCTGTTTATGCAATCCTTTCATCTCTGCCTTCCACAGGGCTAGGATTATAGGCATGAGCCTCTGTGCTCAGCCCAGAAATACTTTTTGACTTACCCAGGTTTGCATTTTCTGATAGATCTCTTTGAGTTAGGGCATTCATGTGCTTAAATTGCTACAGAACTTGAATTACTGTAGGTAGTAATTTCTGATGCCTGGAGCTTTCTGTGTGAAATGAAGTTGGAGAGATTTTCTATGTGCTCTTGGTCTTTTGAAAATTGGTTGTGTGATTTCTTTCTTTCTTTTTACCTTTCATTTATTTTGAACTTAGATCTGTCCTGCTTTGGGGAGTTTGCTAGAATTGTCCTTTTTTTTTAATGAAAATATGATGTTAGTAGTTGAAATTTCTTGTTATATTGATTTGAAAATGAAAAGTTAGCCATATTGTATTGTTTCTCATCCAATCTCATCAAATTTCTTTTACTAGACTATGAAGTCATATTTTAAGGATGTGGTTTTTTTTCCTTTCTTTTTTTTTGGGTGAGGGGACAGAGTCTCACTATGTCACCCTCAGTAGAGTGCTATGACATCACAGCTCATAGCAACCTCAAACTCTTGGGCTTAAGTGATTCTTTTGCTTCAGCCTCCTCAGTAGCCTAGGACCTACAAGTGCCTGCCCCAATGCCTGGCTATTCTTTGTTGCAGTTGTCATAGTTGTTTTAGCTGGCCTGGGCTGGATTTGAACCCGCCATCCTCAGTGTATGTGGCCAGTGCCATAATCACTGTGCTATGGGCGCTAAGCCTTTTTTTTTTTTTTTTTGAGACAGAGTCTCAAGCTGTTGCCCTGGATAGAGTGCTGTGTCATTACAGCTTACAGCAACCTCAAACTCTTTGGATTAAGTGATTCTCTTGCCTCAGTCTCCCAAGTAGCTGGGACTACAGGATCCTGTCACAATGCTCTGTTATTTATTTATTTATTTTGGTTGCAGTTGTCATTGTTGCTTAGCAGGCCCAGGCCAGATTTGAACCTGCCCCTGCCACCTTAGGTGTTTGTGGCCAGCACCCTTGCCTATTGAGCTACAGGCACTGCCCTGAGCCTTTTTATTTTATTTTATTTTTTTTTTGAGACAGAGTCTCAATATGTCATCCTAGGTAGAGTGCTCTGGTGTCATAGCTCACAGCAACCTCAAACTTCTGGGTTTAAGCGATACTCTTGCCTCAGCCTCCTAAGCAGCTGGGACCACAGGTATCTGCCACAACGCCTGGCTATTTTTTGGTTATAATTGTCATTGTTGTTTTGCAGGCCTGGGCTGGATTTGAACCTACCAGCTCCAGTGTATGTGGCTGGCGCTGTAGCTGCTGAGCTACAGGTGCCAAGCCTGTGGTCCTGTGATTTTTAAAGTAAGGAGAGAATCCATATCCAGCAGGGAGGTATGGATCTTCTCCATTTGAGAAATTTTCAAAAATCTATTTTTCTTTTTTTTTGTAGAGACAGAATCTCACTTTATCACCCACGGTAGAGTGCCGTGGTGTCACACAGCTCACAGCAACCTCTAGCTCCTGGGCTTAGGTGATTGTCTTGCCTCAGCCTCCTGAGTAGCTGGGACTATAGGCGCCCACCACAATGCCTGGTTATTTTTTTGTTGCAGTTTGGCTGGGGCCAGGTTTGAACCCACTACCCCTTGGTATATGGGGCTGGCACCCTACCCACTGAGCTACAGGTACTGCCCCAAGAAATTTTCAAAATTAAAGTGAATGATTCCCACTGTGATTCCTTAGATCCACTAAACAGAAACACAACTAAAAATGACAGCACCACGATGCGTTTAGTAACTTTTTTTTTTAAGTAACTATATTTTAGGAGGTGAAAAATAGACACCTCTAAAAGATACTTAGATTATTGGCTTTTAAAGAGCAGGAAAAGTATTCTTTTTTTTGAGACGGAGCCTCAAGCTATCCCCCTGGGTAGAGTGCCATGGCATCACAGCTCATAGCAACCTCCAACTCCTGGGCTCAAGCGAGTCTCCTGCCTCCGCCTCCCAAGTAGCTGGGACCACAGGCGCCCGC
>CAUYQV010026129.1:0-11779 GCA_963574575.1 Galagoides demidoff | reverse complement strand
GCCTCCGCCTCCCAAGTAGCTGGGACCACAGGTGCCCGCCACAACGCCTGGCCATTTTTTGGTTGCAGCCATCATTGTTGTTTGGCGGGCCCGGGCTGGGGATTCGAACCCGCCACCTTAGGTGTACGTGGCTGGCGCCCTAGCCCGTTGAGCCACAGGCGCCGAGCCGATCCCTACTTTTATGTGAAGCTATAGTTAATTATTATTCTTAGCTTGTTGTCAGGGTCCTCCAGGCAAAGACTATCAGGAACATATCTGTAGTTGAATAAAACTGAGTTTATTGTCTTGTTAATGGAAGAGAAAATACATGCTATGGAGAGTTGTGGAGCTTTTCAATAAGAAAATACTTGAAAGAACTTACAGAATTTGCCCTGCGCTAGATGACTTGGGGGGAGGTCCAAGGAGACGAGGCTTTGCTCTGGATTGGATGCCTTCAGGGAGCATGCGTAATTCTGTGCTTGGTTTCTTAATAAGTTTTATCTAGGCAGAAGGAATGAACCTGTTTTCAGCTGTGTTTCTGGATTTGACCAGTGCTGGAGGGGAAATACTGTGTCATTATTTTGGCTTACTTCCCTTTGATTTCTTTTTTTAAGGAATTTTGCCCCTCAAATTCTAACCACTTTGATGGTTCTAAACTTCAAATTCTGTCTCCTCATCTCACTAAGACTAACACGTTCAGCTTGCACTATCCTCCCATGCCAAAAATTTTCATAAACCTGTAAGGAAAAATCTGTAGTGAATTTGCAGCTCCCTTCAAGATGTGTAGTGTCCCTTCTTTCAGGTTTTGGTTATGTTGGCTCTTCTTTAATCCTGTTATACAGTTTGGGTATTTTGTGCAGCTTATAGAGCTGGAAGAATAATCCAGTACAAGTTAGTTCACAGTACCTGGAGTTGAAAGTCTCCATTGTTTGATTCCTGTATATTAATGTTTGCGATACAATACTTGACACATTTTAAGGTTTTAATACATGCCTGGTGAGTTGAATTGAACTGAAAGGTTATACAGAGTGGCTTAAAGGTATCATTGCAGTTGGCTTGTAAATTTCTCCTTTGTAATACTAGGTACTTTTAATATAAGTGAAATGCAACATGGAATTAATTTTTTTATTTCGTTTACCTCAAATAAGTTTTTTTGCCTTTCACTAGAATTGTATGAGTATTTTACTTCATTTTTTATTAAATTATAGCTGTGTATATTAATGCAATCTGTATGTGTAGAGAGTAGCATGGCAGTTTTTTTATTTGAATCTTTCTAGATTTTTCCTCATATTCTACATGAGTTTACTGTTTAGAAATAGTCACATGTGAATGTGCTTTACTTTGAAAATAATCCTAAATTACCTCAACTAAAATAATCCTAATTACCTAACTAATCATTGATTAAATTATGTCAATGATTACTCTTATAAAGAAAATTCTTAGGAAATTATTTAGGAAAATAATCCTAAATTCCCTCAACTAAAATAATCCTAATTATCTAACTAATCATTGACTAAGTTATAAGTCAATGATTACCCTTATAAAGGAAATTTTTCCTTTATAAAAATATCTGTAATTAAATTCTTTTAATAAAAGAACTAAATATATTTGCTTTACAGAATTATTTAAAATTTTTCCGGAGTGTGCTATTATATAAACCGAAAGATAAATTTTATGTGTTTTTATTTCAATGGGAAATGGTAGAAAAGAAATAATACTGGATTAATGAACTTTGGAAGAAAAATATGCAATTTTATCTAACTTTTGTAGCTATGATAGCAGTCTCTGACGTTTAGCCATTGTGGTCTGGGATGTGATTGATGTGTACATTTTGTGTACTGTTCTAGTGTGAATGAATTAAATGTTTTTGAAGTCTTTAATTCCTGTAGTTATTCTTGGTTATAGCCCCTTCTTCCTGAAAATAAGTATACCATATGACATATGAATTATATGATATAGAAAGGCAATTTTCTGTTACACTCACATGGAAGTTTCATTTTTAATCAGTGAAGATATTTATGGTAAACATACTTGTTCTACTTACAGTTATTACTTGTCAACTGTGATGTCTTTATATTTTATACACATTGCCTGTGACCCTTCTTCTTTGACATACTAGATTTTATTTATATCACCTCTGACCTAATAAAATTGTACCTTTAACCTTATGAACTTGACATCTCAGATAACTTACTCTTGATCTTTGACACATTTTGTTTTAGGCCTGTTCAACATAATAGGTAGCTGCCGAGTAGGAAAGCTTTATTGTTTTGTGTTTTTATTGTGATTTGACTGGGGGATTTTTTTAGTGTTTCTTGAGATTCACAAAAAGGATGATGTTTGAAGTATTTTTGACTTTGTCTTCATGCTTCATCTTGGAATTCAAGGGATAAAAGAATATGAGTGATAAAGCTCAAAAATGAGTACAAGTTTTAAATGCATTCTAAACTTTAAATTATTACATGCATTGCTAGAGTAATAACAAAGTATTAATATTTGTTTTAATAGTTGTTTTCTTTGTGGTTCTGTTTTCACACTGTCTAAAGAAGTTGATAGTGAAACTTTGTGAAAGTTCCGTGAAATACATTTACTCCTATATGGAGAATGATGTTAAAAAATTGTGTTTTTGTTCACTTTTGAATCCATGAATTTCTGTTTGTGAGAATTGTTGACTTGAAAAGCATGTAAATTACAAAAGCTCTGTTTGTTACCTTGTGTACTTAAATATGGAGAAAATCGTAGTTAATTTTACTAATTCCTGAAAGTTATGAAAAGGATCTTTATGAAGGATCTTAAATTAACTATAATTCATTAGCTATTTACAACCAAGTGTAATTTTGTAAATAGCAAATTGGTATTTTTCTATTAAAAAATATACTAACTAGATTACTGAAGGGATAAAGGGAAAGTTTGAATAAACAGAAGTATAAAAATACCACTGTATTCAATGAAATATAAACTGCCCTCTTTGGCTAGGGTGGACATGGCTTTGAGGTGGCTAAAGTGGCAAGATATTTCTCAGAATTATTGGTAGTGTAGAAAACAATAGATAATTCCTGATGGATTCATTTATTTCCTTACTTTCTTAACCTTTGTTTGTAGAAGCTGAAGTATTCTCTTTTTTCTAATCATACTAGGAAACACCTTGTTTGCCTTGCAACAGAAAATGAAGTCAAATGAGAAGTTATTTAGAATAAATCCTCAGAGTTTTTTTTTTTCTGATACCACAATAGGGTTAGTAAGTTTAAGTCATTTGGAGAAAGGCATCTTACACTTTTGGGATGTAGCTTCCATTGACTTCATTTTAATAGTGTGGGAAAATTTTATCTGTATGTTTTTAGTATGTAGTGTGCATACATATATAGCTGATTATTAATTTATATATTTTGTCTAACATTTTAATTCCTTGGGTAAACTTACACAGTAATGAGAGTGTGCAGAGATTATGTAGCTCTGTATCTAGGATTGATTTCATTCTTTTCATTTGTTCAGGGAAAAATTTTTAACTTTATGAAACCAGTGTTTTATAAACCTTACTTACAACTAATGATTGTAATAGTTTTTAATTAGTACTCAGTCTCTTTTGAATAAATATGTTTGGTCTCTTCTATGAACTGAATGTTTATGCCATCTCAAAATTCATATGTTGAAACCCTAATTTCCGTGTGTTGGTATTTGGAGTTGGAGAGGTTGTTAGGGTGGAGCCCTCATGATTGAATTAGTGTCTTTTTAATTATATGTTTATTTTTATTTATTTATTTATTTTTGAGACAGAGCCTCAAGCTGTTGCCTTAGGTAGAGTGCTGTGGCATTACAGTTCACAGCAACCTCAAACTCTTGGGCTCAAGCATTTCTCTTGCCTCAGCCTCCCAAGTAGCTGGGACTGCAGGCGCCTGCCTTAACGCCTGGCTGTTTTTTGGTTGTAGTTGTCATTGTTGTTTGGCAGCCCTGGGCTGCATTCAAACCTGCCAGCTCTCATGTATGTGGCTGGCGTCTTAGTCACTGAGCTACAGGCGCCAAGCCAAGTATTAGTGCCTTTTAAAAAAGAGACCCTGGAGAGCTTGCTCTTCCTCTTCTTCTTTCCCTGCCATGCAAGGATACAGAAAGAAGACACACAGAAAGAAGGTTCTCACCGGAACCCAGCCATGCTGGCACTCTGATCTCCAGACTTTCCAGCCTCCAGAATCATGAGTAATAAACGTTTGTTGTTTAAGCCACCCAATCTATGGTATTTTGTTATAGCAACCTGAGCTAAGATAGCTCTATTCCTTGCATATGTCTTTAAGGTGGCGTCTGTGTGTAACAGAGGTTGAAAATGGCTTATGTGACCCCACAGTGAGGGGAAAAGTTATCTTACTACATAATGTCTTTTGCTGTTCCTGATTTTAACTGTGAGCCTTTGTTTTTCTGTTCACTTAGTAGCCATCAGTCTTGAAGAGTGGCCTCTGGACTCTTGATGTATTTGAAACATCAGCTATTCATTTACTTCCATGAAGCCTCCACTCATTGTTCTCTGCTGGTATATCTCTGGGTCTTTGCTATAACCTCCATTTGGCCCCTGACCAGCCTGCTGGCTTCCATCAGAGTCCACACCACTTAGGAACTGAGGGCATCTTAGAAGAGCTAAACCACAGGGCCTTTTTCTGACCACACAACATAGCTGTATTGACATAATAACCAAACCCCATGTGGTTTCAGGGGCACTTGGAGGACAGTATTTTTTTTTTTTTTTTTTTAAGAAATAACACCTTTGCCATTAACTGACACACACATCTCCCCCTTGGGACTGTATCTTTTTTTCACTTTATACTTACTATTAATACATGGTGTTTTTTAGTTTGTATTACTATGGTTGCCTAATTTTCCAGTTTACTTATAATAATTAAGACTATTTTTGTTTCTTTTGGCAGCTGTTTATTTGAACATTAGAATGGAATGTTTCTAGCTGATATTTTAAGTGTTAAAAGTTACCTGTAGCTCATCTATTGCCTTTTAGAAGGTAACTACATATGTAAATACTATTGCTTTATAAAAGACAATAAACCCTTAAACTCTTATTTTAGATCCTGTTAATGTGGAATGATTAGAATTGTGGCTACTTTTATACATCTCCAGAGTATAGGCTGATATACTCATCTGATATAGTTCATCTGACTCTTTTATGTATATTGTGAGGACTTGGAGAATGGTGGCCCTGGTTAGTTAAAAACTAGAGCAATAATGATGATTATTTCACAGCTGCTCTCTTTCAGTTAAATGATTGAAGATGAAATAAGGTTATGTGAGGCAAATTTATACAGATCAAGCTGCTTCTACTTAAATATGCTCTCAGCATTTTGTAATATGTATCTTTTATGTAGACATTTTATATGTGCATAGTCTTGAAATTCATATATAGCATGACAATTTTCATACAGGGGATAAAGGAAACTTTATTGATAAGAGTTTATGAGTTGGAATACTTTTGTATCAGCAATGAAGATAGATGACAGTTTGGCATTTTACCTGCCTAATTTAGGTAATTCTCTTAATTTTGCTTAACAAATAATTGATTATAAATGTTTGTACTTAAGACTTTGATTTTTATCTGACATTCAGTGCTAGTGTTTAAGTTCTAGGACATTTATTGATGAGCAAGGAATGCTCCTTTATGATCAGAGACTGAATTTTAGCAATAATTATTTTGTCATCTTGACTTCTTGACAGAAGGCACATCTGTAGTACCAGGAAGGTGACAAAGCTATAAAACAAAATTTTCACAAACCCAATAATTTAGTTTTCTCTTCCTCAAAAAACATTTTCTTTAGGTTACAAAGTATTTCAGCATCAGAAATTAACATAATAAACCCAATATTCCTGCCACCTAGATAAATGATTAGAAGTATGGACATTAAAAGTGGGGCCGGCACCCATAGCTCAGTGGGTAGGGCGCCGGCCACATACACCGAGGCTGGCAAGTTTGAACCTGGCCGGGGCCAGCTAAAACAACAATGACAACTGCAACAAAAAATAGCCGGGCTCAAAAAAAAAAAAAAAGAAAAGAAAAGAAAAGTATGGACAATGGGACCAGGTGAATAGAACTAACTACATCTTTATGTTTTATGGTATGAGGTCAAGATTATCCTAAAACTAAAAAATGAGGAAATAGTAATATAAATATATATTAAGGAACATAGAGGAAAAAAACCCCAGCTAAAATCATTGCCTCTGGATTGGAAAAATAAGTGAAGAGAGGAGTAGCAAACAACTTTTAAAGAATTCTTGACACTTAGACATGGAATCAACCCAAGTGCCCATCAACCCATGAACGGATTAACAAACTCTGGTAAATATACACCATGGAGTACTATTCAGCCATAAGAAAAGATGGAGACTTTACATCTTTTGTGTTTACCTGGATGGAGTTGAAACACATTCTTCTTAGTAAAGTATCACAAGATAGAAAAAGAAATATCTAATGTACTGAATAGTAATATGAAACCAATATATAAACAACTACAAGCCCACAAGAAAGAAAAACACAAGTATAGTCTATAGAGGGGAAGAAGAGAGGACAGGGGGAAGGATGACAGGCAAGATTACACCTAATGTGCACAATGTGAGGGTGTTCAGCATGCCCCTGGGTGAAGGGCTCAACTACAACTTGAACTTTACCTTGGAAATGAAAACAATGTAAACTAAATATTTGTAACCTCATATCAATCAAAAATTAACAAAAATAATTCTTACTTGTTATATTATGTGCAAAAGAAGTTTTAATAGAAGCAGAAACATTTTTTGTGAAATAAAGGAATAAATAGAGCAAACTCAGGCATCTTCTTCCTGTCCATTATTTTTATAATCTAGATTAAAATTAAATAAATGCATCTGTGTCATAAAAGGCTATTATCAAGGCCAAGATGGATAGTTTGGCCAATTACACCCTTAATTCATTATTTCTTTAAATTGTTGCTGAATCATTTGATTGTATTATTTGAGACCAGATACTTACTACATTCTATTTAGGGCCACTTTGCTGAGATTTGTTCAGGTAGTTGCATTCAGAGTTGTAGAGTTGACCTAAAGCAGAATAAAGGTGTGGATAGTTGACTCTTAACATTTTTAGCTGTGTTTATCAGGCTATAGAATTTGTAGTCCTAAGTGATTTTTTTATTTATAACAGTAGCTGTTAAACTGAATGAAATTGACTGTTTTGCCTTATTTTTTTTAATTTGCAGTTTTAATTTAATCATCTTATGAATTTTTATAAATATCTTTTATAGAGTTAAGGAAATTCCCCTTTAGCCCTAATTTTATGTAATCTTTAAAAATAATTGTTCGTTTTTACTGAATTTTTAATCCATTTTATAATTACTTTTTTCTCTTTAATTGCTTTAATTAAAAGCAAAAAGGATCTTGGGGGTAAAATGTCATTCCAAAATGGTTGCTTTTTTCCTTTAATGTGTTTATGTGATATATGACATTAATGGGTTTTCTAATATTAAACTTATTTGGTCATGACTTAAAAATGCATGAGTTTGTTTTGTAAATATCTTATTTAGGATTTTCCCCTTTTCAACATTATATTAACTTCATATGTAAATCGACTAATTTTTCCTATTTTTTTCTATTCCTAAGAACATGTCTTATAAAGGAGAAATTATTTCTTAATTGAAGGTTTTGTTTAATTGTGTATAAAATTGTGTGTTCTTGGTATATGTTTTTTGGGGAAAGTTTTTTTCTTTTATTTGTGGTAGAGTACATAAAACTTAAAACTTACCCCATCTTAATCATTTTTCCAGCTATTTTGAGGTACAGTTGACAAATAAAAATTATGTCTTTTCAGGGTATACACCATGATGATTTGCTATGTGTATGTATCACATTGCATAGTGATTTCCACTATCAGTTATGTTTTTATGCAGTAATATTGAACTATCCAAAAAAGAAATTAATAAAACAATCTCACTTACAATAGCATAAAAAAAGAATAGAATACTTAGGAATTAGTTTAACTGAGGAAGTGAAGGATATTTTCACTGGAAACTATATAGACATTGATGACAAAAATTGAGGAAGATACAAATAAATGGAAAGATATTCTGTATTCATAGATTTGGGAGAATTAATATGGTTAAAATCTCCATAATCCTCAAAGCTATCTACAAATTCAGTGACATCTTTATCAGAAATGTAATGATATTTTTCACAGAAATAGGAAAAACAATCCCAAAATTTGAAATCATAAAAGACCCTGCAAACCCAGAGCAATCTTGAGAAGAACAAAGCTAGAAACATCACACTTCCTGATTTCAAACTATAATACAACGGTATAGTTAATTATATCTAATTGGTCTCTTGTTAATACTATAATACAAAGCTATAGTTAATATCTTATTTTTAAGTATGTAGTTCAGTGGCATTAAGTTCATTCATATGGTGGTTGCATTGCCACCGTCACTGTCCATCCACAGAACTCTTTTCATCTTGAAAACTGAAACTCTGTAAGCATTAAACAATAATTCCCCCATTCTCTCTTCTCTCCAGCCCCCAGCAGCCACTATTCTAATTTCCCTCCATCCCAGCAGTCACTTCTCTATGAAATTCTGTTTTAGGGCTGAATAATATTCCATTGTATTCAGTTGCATTCCATCATATATACTGTATTTTGTTTAGCCATTCATCTGTCTGTGGATGGGGTGGTTGCTTTCACCTTTTGGTTACTGAAAATAATGCTATATGAACAAGAATATGCAAATATTTGTTTGAAGGTATTCTCTAGTGATTCATTCTATCAAGCATATTAATTGTGCTATTGTTGTATTCTATATCCGTGCTGATTTTTGTCTGCTGCTTCTTTCAATTACTGGTGGGGGAGGGTTAAAATTTTCCTACTATGATGATAGACTTATCTTTTCTTATTGCTCTGTAAATGTTTGCTTCATTTCTTTTGAGGCTATTTTATTAACAGTGTATAAATTTAGAATTGTCTATCTTCCTAATGAACTCACTCTTTTACCATGTGAAGTAACTCTGTATATCACAGAAGGGTAAATAGGGTAAATAGTTTTCCATTTTTTGTGAATTTATCATGAACTTAATTTTAAAATTAGAAAGTGATTAATTTTAAAACTAGTCACTTTCTAGATTTAAAATTAAGCTCATGATAGATTCACAAAGCAGATCAGGACATTCTATCTAACTTTGAAAATTTTCTTTCTGAAAATCTCTTTTCTTTAATAGTAATATAGAACAATATTACCATCTTTGTGGTATATATTTTCCACTTTTAAAAGTTTTGGTAAAATTCATTATATGAATAGAAGAGTACCTCGCATGTATATACTATACATAGAATAATAATAAAACATGTATCTTTGTACCCTCCATACAGGTTAGTAAGAATCTTCTGGTGGAGAATTCTATTTTTCTTTGAGTGAAAATGTGCTTTTATTGGGGAAAAATATTTTCACTGGATATAGAATTGTAGATTGAAAATGTTTTTCCCTAAGAATTGATTGCGTAGGTGTCACTGTGTTCTTGCTTCCATTCCTAATAGCATAAGGTTTTTTCTTTTGTAAATTGCCTTGGCTGATTCCTCTGCTTTTTAGGTTGTGTATAACCTTTGCAATACACTTGTTAAACTAAAAAAAATTCCTGTTTGAATTTTGATGGAGATTGCTTTAAAATTGTAGATTAACTTGGTGAGAATAGATACCTTTAAATATTGATTCTTTCCTTATAGGGACTTTAGTGTTTGTGTAGTCATGTCTTGCATTTATGTGTGTGTGTGTGTGTTGTTTAAAGTGTATAACCTTCTTCACTTAAGCCTCAAAAATTTCTTACTAGGTTTATTTTGTTTGCTAAGACTGATGACTTGTGCATTGGTGATGTCCTATTTGCTATGATGTTTACATTTGTTCAATGACCGTCTTATACTGGATATCTAAATCTTTAGAGACTAAAGCCGAGAAGTTTTCCTCCATTATTCTCTGAAATAGATTTTCCATGGTTTTTGCTTTTTCTTCTTCTCCCTTGTGTATACCTACGATTCTTATGTTAGTTTGTTTTACATAGTCCCATATTTCATGTGTGATTATTAATTATTTTTGACTGACTGGGTTAATTCAAAGTTTTTTCTTCAGGCTTCAAAATTCTTTCTTCTGCTTGGTCTAGTCTGTTGTAAAATTTTTGCTGTCTTTTGAAATTCCCTAAGTGACTCTTTCATTCTTTAAGTTCTCTTTGGCTTTTTTTATGTTATCTATCTCTTTAGTGAATTTTTCATTCATGCTCTGAATTATTGTTTTTTGGTTTTTTTTGTTTTGATTTTCAACTTTCTCATCAATCCCTTTGTTCTGACTTGCCATTTATATTTTGAATTCAACGTCTAACATTTTGACAATTTTCTTGTAGTCGGAGTCCATTGCCTGAGAACTAGTATGATCCTCAGGAGTTGTGGTAATAGCTTGTTTTTTTATGTTGTTGGAGTTCATATGCTGGCTCCTTCTCTGAAACCTATTCTCTTAGCTCAAGACAGATAGTTTTGTTGTACATCTGTTCTTTTCTGCTGAGAACACTTACCAGTGAAGTGAGAGAGAGGCCCTGGATGGTGCCCTGGAGTCTGGAGCATGATCTGTCAGGAGAGAGGCAGATGCCCTGTGAGCATTATTGCTGCTGTTCTCTTGTCTGTCCCATCTCATCGTTCCCCTGTGGTAGTCAGTTATAGGCATTCTACGTGTTGTACAATGAGTGACTGCTCTGCTTAGTCCTGTCAGTGATGGTGACTGTTGTCTTGTACCGACTTGAGTGCTATCCCACTCAATTCCATGGGAGCTGGTAATTGTTTGCCAGGTCTGCCAAGCACAGCTCTGTTCATATCTGCAGGCAGGAAAGTTTGTCAACCTGTGGAGCTTGAGCACAATGCTGCCCATGTCCATGGGTAGCAGTGTTTGTCATTGAGAATGTTCATCCTATTCAGCTCTCCTGGTGGTGGTGGGTACATAACCCCTTTCAAACTTATGGAACGCACCTGGCCTTCCTGTTCCTTCCTTGGCCCAACATAGGTGATGAAATGGCAATAGCAATACTGATCCTTGAGTAGATAGATACAGCACTTTGAGATCTCAAAATTATATGAGCCGTAATACTCAGACTTGGCAAGCAGTGAGTCCCCACTGTGCCTTTTCTCAGCCACAATGCTACTACACAGTCTCCAATGAGCTCCTTATGTCAGTTCCAAAGCCAGTGGTGGCAGGTACTTCCCACAGCTTAGATAGCAATGTCCATGGGGGCTGGTCACCTGTAGCACAGTGATTAGGGCCCTGGCACGTGCTCTGGGGCTGGTAGGTTCCAACCTGGCCTGTGTTGTGGTGGATGCCTGTAGTACCAGCTACTAGGGAGACTGAGGCAAGGGAATTGCTTGAGCCCAAGAATTTGAAGTTGCTGTGAGCTATGATGCCATGGCACTCTACCAAGAGTGACCAAAAAAAAAAAAAAAAGTCCAGGGGGAAAGTGTGGAGTCCCAGGAATTTCTTCTCCACCTCTTTCGCACATGTAGGCCCCTCCCTCACATCACTTTGATCCTGCAGTTGATTTTTTTTTTTTTTTATGTAGAGACCGTATTTTTCTTTTCTGTTTTTAAGAGACAGAGTCTCACTTTATTGCCCTTGGTAGAATGCCGTGGCGTCACACAGCTCACAGCAACCTCCAACTCCTGGGCCTAGGCGATTCTCTTGCCTCAGCTTCCCAAGTAGCTCGGACTACAGGAGCCCACCACAATGCCCGGCTGTTTTTTTGTTGCAGTTTGGCTGGGGTCCAATTT
>CAUYQV010026127.1:0-21877 GCA_963574575.1 Galagoides demidoff | reverse complement strand
TTGAGACAGAGCCTCAAGCTGTCCCCCTGGGTAGAGTGCCATGGCATCACAGCTCATAGCAACCTCCAACTTCTGGGCTCAAGTGAGTCTCCTGCCTCCGCCTCCCAAGTAGCTGGGACCACAGGTGCCCGCCACAACGCCCGGCCATTTTTTGGTTGCAGCCATCGTTGTTGTTTGCGAGCCCGGGCTGGGGATTAGAACCTGCCACCTTAGGTGTACGTGGCTGGCGCCTTAGCCGATTGAGCCACGGGCGCCGAGCCAGACTCAGCATAATTCTTAAGGATTCTTTTATTTTTTCTTCTTTTTTTTATTAAATCATTGCTGTGTACATTAATGCTGTCATGGGTTATAATGTGCTGGTTTTAAATACATTTGGAAATATTTTCATCAAACTGATTAATGTAGCCTTCATGGCATTTTCTTAGTTGTGTTAAGACATTTATATAATTGGTGGGACCACACCTATGGTGCATCTTACAAGGGTACATGTGAAACTTAAGGATTCTTAGCTAGGATTTCTGGAATGGGAGAAGGGCATTGGTTTCAAGTTAGTCACCAACCACATCAGCCCCTAAAGAGAGGCAGACTGTCCTCTGAAGCTGTGAAGCCAGCCATTGACTTCATTTTCCCAGCTATGGAATCCCTAGATGGTGTCTTCCTCAAATATAAGACTGTCTGGTCCACACTGTCTGTTGTTCAGTGTGGGCATCTCCATTGATGATCTTCACTGTAGCTGGATAACTTGCTCCAGTGTTTATTATCAGCACGTGATATTTCACTTTGTTTTCTGTTACAGAGACAGATTCTTTCCTTAAATCTCTGGAACCAACACTTGCTAGCTTCCAATCTTCCCTCTCAGCTTCCTCACACCTCTCTCAGCCTTCATAGAATTGAAGAAAGTAAAGGTCTTGGTATACATTACATTTGGCTTAAGGGAATTCTGAGGATTCTTAGTCAGATCTTCTGTCCAGAAGACTACTATTTTCTCCTTATCAGTAATGAGGCTATTTCATTATCTTACCACTCATATGTTCACTGTAGTAGCACTTTTTAATTTTTACTCTTTATTAAATCATAACTGTGTACATTGATGCATTTATGGGGTTCAGTGTACTCATTTTGTATACAGTGTGAAATCTTTACATTGAACTATTAACACATTCATCACCTTGCTTACTTATTTGTTGTGCTAAGACAATTATACTCTTAATAGTTTTGAAATGTACAATTGCATTATGAGCATTAGATGAGGTCCCCCCCAAATACCCTCACTCCTCCTGGCCTCTCTTCTCCCCCTCCCTCCCTCTCCTCTTCCCTTCTACTTTCTGGACTATAATTATGTTTTACCATTCATATCAATATGTAGGTGATTATAAATTGATTTCATAGTAGTACTGGTGAGTACATTGGATACTTCCCCCCCCACCCATTGTTAAGATACTTTACTAAGAAGAATATGTTCCAGCTACATACAGGTGAACATAAAAGATGTGAAATCTCATCATTTTTATGGCTGCATAGTATTCCATGGTATACATGTACCACAATTTTTTAATCCATTCATGGGTCATTGGGCACTTGGGCTATTTCCATGTCCTGACAATTATGACTTGGGCTACAATAAACTTTCTGGTGCAAATATCTTTGTTGTAAAATGACTTTTGATCATCTGGGTGTGTACCTAGTAGAGGAACTGCAAGATCAAACAGTAGGTCAACTTTTAGTTGCTTGAATATTCTTCAAACTTCTTTCCAAAAAGGTCGTATTAGCTTGAATTCCCACTAGCAGTGTAGAAGCGTTTCCTTCTCTCCACAACCATGCCAATATTCATTCATAGTTTTGGGATTTTGTGATGTGGACTAATCTTACTGGAGTTCGATGATATCTCAAAGTGGTTTTGATTTTCATTTCTCTGATGATTAAGATGATGAGCATTTTTTCATGTGTTTGTAGGCCATGCACCTGTCTTCTTCAGGGAAGTTTCTGTTCAAGTCTCTTGCTGACATAGAAATGGGTTATTTGTTCTTTTCTTATTGATTAGTTGGAGTTCTCTGTGGATTCTAGTTATTCAGACCTTTGTTAGAAGCATAACGTGAAAAATCTTCTCCCATTCTGAAGGTTGTCTGTTTGCTTGTGTTCTTGGCTGAGTAGAAGGTTTTAGTTTGATCAGATCCCAGTAATGTATTTTTGGTGTTGCTTCAATTGCCTGGAAGGTCCTCCTCATAAAATATTCTCCAAGGCCAATTTCCTCAAGTGTTTTCCTTGCACTCTCTTCAGATATTTTTACAGTTTCATTTCTTAAGTTTAAATCTTTTATCAAGTGAGAACCAATTTTTGTTAGTGGTGAATGGGAGGGGGATCCAGTTTCAGTCTTCTACAGGTGGCCAGCCAGTTAGCTGGTACCTGTACCATTTGTTAAATAGGGAGTCTTTCCCCCACTGAATGTTTTTGGTAGGCTTGTCAAAGATCAAATGATGATAAGTAGCTGGGTTCATTTCTTCGTTTGCTATTCTGTTCCATAAATCTACCTCTTTGTTTTTGTTCCATGCAATTTTTATCACTACACATTTATAGTATAGGCTGAAGTCTGGTAACATGATACCTCCTGATTTGTTTTTATTTCTGAGTAATGTCTTGGCTATTTGAGGTTTTATTCTGATTCCATATAAAACAAAACACTATTTTTTTTAAAGCCTTTTAAAGTATGACGATGGTGCTTTAATAGAAATTGCATTAAATCTGTAGCTTGCTTTGGGTAGTACATTTTAAGAATGTTGATTCTTCCCAGCCATGAACATGGTATGTTTTTCCATTTGTTAAATCTTCATCTATTTCTTGTCTCAGAGTTTCATAATTCTCTTTGTAGAGATCTTTCACATCCTTTGTTAGGTAAACTCTCAGAAATTTCATCTTCTTTGGCACTATTGTAAAAGGAATATTCCTTGATTGTTTTTTCGGCTTGACTGTGGTTGGTGTATATAAAAGCTACTGACTTGTAAGTATTGATTTTGTATCCTGAGCTGCTGCTATATTCCTTGATCACTTCTAAGAATTTTGAAGTTGAGCCCCGGGGATTTTCCAGGTATAGGATCATATCAGCAAAGAGTGAGAGTTTGATTTCCTATGACCCTTTTTGGATACACTTGATCACCTTCTCTTGCCTGATTGTGATGGCTAAGACTTCCTCTACTATGTTGAATAGTAGTGGAGACAGTGGGCATCCTTGCCTCCTTCCTGATCTGAGTGGAAATGTTTTAAATTTTATACCATTCAATATGTTATTGGCTGTGGGTTTGTTGTAGATGGACTCTATCAGTTTAAGAAATGTCTCTTCTATGCCTCATCATGAAAGGATGCTTGATATTAGCAAAGGCTTTTCTGCATTAATTGAGAGACTCATACGGTCTTTGTTTTTTATTCATGTGATACATTATATTTATAGATTTATGTACATTGAATCAGCCTTGTAACTGTGGAATGAACCCCACTTGATCGTGATGTATAATTTTTTTGATATGATGTTGAAATGTTCGCTAAGATCTTATTGAATATTTTTGCATCAATATTCATTAATAATATTAGCCTATAATTTTCTTTCCTTGTTGCATCCTCTCCTGGTTTTGGGATCTGGGTGATATTTGCTTCATAGAATGTGTTGGGAAGTATTCCTTCTTTTTCTATGCTATGGAAAATGTCTAATATAGGTCCTAGTTCCTCTTGAAAGGTTTGATAGAATTCTGATGTGAAGCCATCTGGTCCTGGACTTTCTTTTTTTGGGATATTTCATATAGTTGATGCTATTTCAGTGATTGATATAGGTCTATTCAAAATGTCTAATTCATTCTGGTTGAGTCTAGGAAGGTGGTGTGCTTCCAGGTATTGGTCTATCTCTTTCAGATCTTCTATTTTTCTAAGAATAGTGTTTTTTGTAGAAATCATTGAGAATTTTTTGAATTTCTGAGGCATCTTATTTATCTTTTATTGTTTCTGATTGATGAAATTAGAAATTTTACTTTTCTGTTTCTGCTTAGGTTGGCCAAAGTTTATCAATTTTATTTAACTTTTCAAAAAACCAACTTTTTGTTTAATTGATCTTCTGAATGATTCTTTTGTTTTCAATTTTATTTAATTCTGCCATAATTTTTACTGTATCTTTTCTTCTGCTGGGTTTGGGTTTGTAATGTTCTTCCTTTTTCAGTTGATTGAGATGACCCATTAAGTTGTTGGTTTCCTCTCTTTCTGCTTTCTTGATGAAGGCTTCTAATGCTATAAATTTCCCTGCTAGGACTGCCTTTGCAGAGTAGAACCTTTTCATTTCTTTCCATACTATTTTTTTTTTTACAACTGTACTAATTATTGGGCTCAAGAGGCTTAGATTTTAGCCTATCTCATTTTTCTACATGCCTTCTTTGATAAGCTTAATCATTTCTAGTTTTTTTATTTAAAATGAGATGTGCAACTTACTTGAATATTTAGATACCATTATAGAGTTATTCACTGGCTCAAATACAGTCTTATTTCATCTTGGGTAATAAAAAGGCCTAAGAAGAGGTAAACAGACGGAGGAACAGCCTCTTGGTGAAGCAATCAGAGGACCCCCAAACATTTATTGATTAAGTTTACCAACTCCATCAAGGTGAGTGTCCTATACACATGTACAATTTAAAAAAAAATTTATACTGTACTTTTACTGTACTCCTTCTATGTTTGAATAGCTATAGATATATAAATACCACTGTGTTATGATAACCCACAGTATTCAGTACAGCCACCCGTTATGCAGGTTTGCATCCTTAGACCAGGTTAGAGAATCTGTAGTCTTAAGACTACATTGTGGCTTTCTTGGTCCTTAAGTGCAGCCTTTTGATAGAATTCAGATTTTTACAGAACAAATCCTTTTATTTTTATTGATACGCTTTATCTTTTATCTTTTTATTTTTTTAATGAACATAAATAAAATACCAATGAATAAAATATGTTTCAATGAAATGATCCTCCCAGACTGACCAGCACAGTTCGGACATTCAGTAAGCCATGAGGACTAAAATGAATGCTGCTATGGTCATGATTTAGTTCTGACCTCCACCACCTGACTGGCACTGTTACCACATGAAGCTGGTTGGCGAAAGTATACAGGGGTCAATATGCCAGTCTGGCATCAGCTTTTGACAACTACAAACTGTGTTTCTGTTTAAAGTAGAATTTGTGAAGAGTTGGTACAGCTTAACAGTATTTTTAAATTCCGTCTGCTTAACAACTTATCATGTCAAAGAATACCAAGAGAGTTTTGAAGAAAGAAAACAGATTTTTCTTTTTCTTAATGAGGACTGGGAATTACACTATTATCTTATTTCTGCTAAAAATAAGAGAGTTTGCTTTCCTTGTGATACTGAAATACCAACATCAAAGAAATTCAATGCTCATAGGAACATGGCACTCACAGGATCACAAACATTCTAAACTACAAGGAGATACATGGAAGGCTGCACTGCAGAAATTAAAAGACAAAAAGCAAAAACAATTCTTTCAAGCAGCAAAAAGACATGGACTGAAGCTACTTTAATGTAGCTTACATATGTGGGAAAAAGGGGAGGCTGCTCAGTGATATGGAAATTGTGAAAAAATGCATTGTAGAAGCTGTAGGGTGCTCAGACCTACAGGTGCTCAAAGGACAAATCACTGCCTCTTTCAAGGAGAACCGTGTCCAATTAGCATCATGAGTTACCCTTCAGCTTAATAGAACAGCTTCAGACTCTAAAAATTGTTTTGGTTACTTCTGCTTTCAAATGCTGCTTTAAAAATTAAACAACATTTCCCCCTTTTTTCCTAGTTTAACCTATGTCTTTTACTACTTTTCAGTTAACATGAAGAGAAATTCACAATTCCTATTTTGGATATACAAGATTTTTATTAATATTAATTTTGTCTTTTATTAAATTTTACATTTTTAACCTTTATCTACATAATTTATTTTATTTTTTCATGTGCCATGCTGAAATGAATTCAGTTTCTCAGCACACTAATACACAAAAAAACATTCACAATCCTGCTTTCTAAGTGAAGATCTAAACAAATGTAGAGCTGGTTTCAAAGACACTGTCTAGTTTTGTTGACCAAAATTTCTGAAATAAATATCTGAGCAATTGCATTTTATTGGTGTAATACTGGATGACGATTAACATTCATCTTCTTGATTTGGGTTCTAAGATACTTTCACCCTTTATGATATAACTGTAAAAGTTTTCCACATTTATTTTAGCAGGCTAAGGGTTTTCCCCTGCTTCATTTTCCACTTGTATTCATTTACAAATTGTACCTTGTGCATTAGTGAACTTGAGGCACTGTTATTAATGAAAGCTGACATTTAAAAAGTATTATAGTTTTATAATTTCTAATTGCAGTTGGGCCTCAGTATCCACAGGGGAAAAGTTCCAAAAGCCCTACAGATACCCAAATCTGCTAATGCTCAAGTCCCTTATACAAAATCATAGCACAGTTGCCCCTTGTATTTGCAGGCTCCACGTCTGCCAGCAACACCAGATCAAAAAAATCAGTCTTGGTATTTGCAGGCCCCATATCAGCTAAGGAGGGATGACTGTAAAGAACAACACTTTCCTCTTGGAAAGAGGAAAAGAAAACACTTCACATATGTGCTAGCAATTAACCTATATATTCTGTAGACATTAATTCTATTAATTATTTATAAAGTATATGAGGCAAACATCATAATTCTTATTTTTAAAAAGATGAAGCAGAAGCTTAGTGAGATCAAACCAGCTCCAGCCCACACCTGGATGCCCATGCAGCCAAGATTCATCCTACAGACTATTCTACACCTGAACACCCCTGCAGCAGGATTCACCCTACAGACTATTCCAATTCTCACACCATTTTTTTTTTAATAACAGTAAGACTTTTTATACGTCATCTCCAAAACAACCCTGTCCTCATGCTGAACATTTGGGCAAGAGCTTATCTGGAATATGAAATTAAACTATTTGATCATACAAGCTTGCATTTTAGCAGAATTTATGTCCTGCTGCAACAAAGTGTACAAAAAAATAAAAACTAAGGTTTATTCATAAAAACACATTTATGCCATTCACATACTTAACTCATTCATTAATGTAATAATTATTTATCTTGATGCTCAGAAAAAGACTATGTGTTTTATGACTTGGGCTCTACCCTACCAAAGCTGAAAGGAAGCTGGAAGGAAACACTTTGAAATGTGAAACATGTTTACATTTGATGAAAAAATACAGTGATAAAGAAATTAATCACATTTATGATATTAAAATAATTTTGGGCAGAGGCAAGATGGAGCCAGCTTTCCACAGAGGCTTCCATCCAGAAGGAGAGTTAAAGGACAGAAGTTTAGCAAGTAAGAGAAGGTTTGGAGCTGAGCCAAGAAAGAAGGTTGATGAATGCACATCAACTCTGCTGAGGTGACCTGCAACCCCAAAGAAACAAACAATATGTACAAAATCCACTGCCAAGCGGACAGGAGTCCCTTCCCCACGAGAACAGCTTGCAGTATACTCTATACAAATAAATGAGCAAAGTCCAGATCCCTTCCTATTTTTTCCCATGGGACAGACCCTCTAAAAAATGAAACTCCTTCCTTAGAGAGGGCTTACTAATGTTCCGTGGCACTCTTTTGCCAGGCATAAGACTTTATATATTCTCTACCTGCAGTTCTGAATTCCCAGCACTTCCCTCCACTCACACCCCAAGGTCTGGAAGAGATAGAGTCTCCCATAGAGTCCAGATTCTTGGGCATTTACTCTAGTGATGTGGACAGGGCATGGCTGTTGCTGGCTTGTGCTGATTCTGCTGCATGGGAGTAAAGAGAAGACGGTGAACTGAGGGAACCATACGGGAGAGGGAGAGGTGATGTCCCACAGCACAGAGCAGCAGCCACAGCAGGAACAATAGGGCTCACACCCCTGGGGATATTTTGGAGAGATACTCCCTGACTCTCTGGGCAACCAGAGGAATCCAGACCTCTAATCCAGTGGCAGCCACTGGCAGAACAGATCTGGGACAGAAACCCAGGCCTGTGAGTAAAGGCTATACCTGAGGTGCTACCTGCCTGGGTGGAGCTGGCAGAGATGGCATACTCCAGGGTAGGGCTGAGCCAAAAGGACAGCTTTAGTGAGCCTAAGAAGCACTTGGCCTTCAGGGGATCATAGCCGAGACAAACTCAGACAGGCAGAGGCTGACAGCAGTGTGAACGCTAACCATGCCTGCCCCAACACAGACTGCAGCCAAAACAAGACACACCAGTTCTGGGAAGCCACACAGACTGGGGCTGAGTCACAGTTTCTGTGAACTCAAACAGCATCTTATCTGCAGGGGAATATAGCTGAGACAGAAACAAATTCTGAAAAATTGTTCTGTTCTGTTAGCAACATCAATTGGGAAGGGGTTGGAACTGAATTAACCATCCCACCCTCCATTAAGCACTGAGGTTGTCAGAACTCAGCTGCCCCTGCCAGATAGTGGCAGAGAGTGGCAGCCTGTCAAGGAGACATAGATCTCCCTGTGACTCAGGCAGGCACAAACCCCCTGGAGCATCTGCTCACTGGAGGAAGCTGGGTCACAGCCCTGCAGGGTTACCAGTGACTGGGTGTGACAGAGGTGCAAGGTGGGGAAGGAGGCATCAACCTTCTCAGACTAATTCATTTGCTGGGTGGGTCCTTCTGACCTCGTGGAGCAGCAGAGTGAGTCACACTTGAGCTGCCAACAAACCTCTGCTATCTAGTTGCCAGAGACTTTTGAACTCTCCCACCTGAGACCTGTAATAACTGGGACAATTGATTTGGACCTTTTGAAATGGGCCAATCATCTGAGGACTATCCAAAGTGGTACCCTGGGTGTGTGGTTATAGGAAGGTTTGATTTTTCTTTTTCAGTTGTTGCCTATGAGGAGCAGGGTGACTTAATTGCTGGCACTTCTTCATAGCTGAGACTTCAATCCAGAGTAATTTATTCAGTAGGGTAAGACAGAGACCAGCTGAAAGCAAAACAGAGTCACTTAGCCCCACCTCACCAAGCAGGTCACCAGTGTCTCAGGCCATAAGACTGTACAGGTCCATTGCAAAGCTCTAGGGAAAAAGGCGCAGACACAAGTCCCAGTTCTTGGGCAAAGGACTGGTTAATCACTACTCCAAGAGCCCCCAACCCAACTTCACCATATCTGCTCATCTGGCCAAATGGTGTAAAATAATCATGAGGTGGAATCAGCAGAAAAATTCCGATAACATGAATAACCAGAGTAGATCAACTACCCCAAGGAACGACATGGCAGACACAACTGAAGGTCCCATTCATAAACAGATGGCTGAGATGTCAGAAATCAAATTCAGAATTTTGATTGCAAATAAGATGAATAGAATAGAGGTAAAGTTGGAATTAGAAATTTAAGGAGCATTTCAAAAGTTGTCTCAAGAATTCAATGAATTCAGACAAAAATCACCAAAGATTTTGACACATTGAGATGAGAATTTTCAGCTTTCAAGATCTGAGAAATACAGTAGAATCCTTAGTAACAGAATGGAGCAGGCAGAAGAAAGAATTTCTGACATTGAAGATAAAACTTTTGAATATTCCCTAACACTCAAAGAGGAAGAGAAGTAGAGAACAAAAATGGATCGCCACTCAGAAAGCTCTAGGATAATTCCTAGAAAGCTAATATTTGCCTTATAGGAAATCCTGAAGGTAATGAGGTGTCTTTGAAAGGCACAGAGGCTCTGTTCATGAGACAATGAAGGAGAACTTCTCAGACATGCCAAGAGATCTAAAATTCAGACAGCAGACAGCTTCAGAACCCCAACACACTCCACCCGAATAAGATATCTCCAAGGCACATTATAGTTAAATTTGCCAAAGTTAAAATAAAGGAGAAAATTCTGCAAGCAGCCAGATGTAAGAAAACCATAACCTACAAGGGGAAGAATATTAGAATGACTACAAATCTCTCTGCTGAAACCTTTCATGCTAGAAGAGGGTGGTAATTGACTTTTAATCTCAGAAAACAAAATAATTTTCAACCCAGGATCCTGTATCCAGATAAACTGAGTTTCATCTATGATGGAGAAATTAAATACTTTAATGACATTCACATATTGAAGAAATTTGCCATAACTAAACCAGCTTTCCAGGATATTCTTAGACCTATCCTCTACAATGACCAGTGCAATCCTCCACCACAAAAGTAAAGTCACTTACAAACTTTTGATCATATTCCAAATTCCACAGTGGCAAAAGGATTTAAAATATCCACCAGACTTTTAAAAAAAATACCCCAAATTCTACCAGGCTTATCAATATTTACAACTAATGCAAATGGCTTAAATTGCCCTCTAAAGAGGAACAGGTTGGCTGACTGGATAGAAAAACTCAGTCCAGATATCTGCTGCATACAGGAATCTCATCTTACCTTAAAAGATAAGTATAGTATCAGAGTGAATGGATGGTCATGGATATTTCAGGCAAATGGAAATCAGAAAAAAGCAGGTGCTGCAATTTTATTTGTAGATACAATAGGCTTTAAACCTAAGAAAGACAAGGATGGTTACTTCATACTTGTTAATGTTAACACTCAACATGCTGAGAATTCAATTATTAACATTTATGAACCCAACCATAATTCCCCTCAATTTATAAGAGAGACCATAACAGACACAAGCAACTTGATTTCCTCCTGCACCATAATAGTCAGAGATTTTTAACACTCCTTTGGCAGTGTTAGATAGAGCCTCCAATAAGAAGCTAAGTAAATAAATTCTAGATTATACTTAACCATTCAACAATTGGACTTAACAGACATCTACAGAACATTTCATCCTAACAAAACTGAATACATCTTCTTCTCATCAGCCCATGGAACATACTCAAAAATTGATATCATCTTAGATCAAAAGTCTGATCTGAGAAAATTTAAAGAATAGAAATTATTCCTTGCATCTTCTCAGACCATCATGGAATAAAAATTGAATTCAGTAACAACAGGAATCTGCATACTCATACAAAAACATAGAAACTAACCTTATGCTGAAAAATAGCTGGGTCATAGACAAGATTAAGAAGGAAATTACCAAATTTTTTACAAAACATCAATGAAGACACAACTTACCAGAACCTCTGGGATACTGCAAAGGCAGTCCTAAGAGGTAAATTTATAGCATTGGAAACCTTCCTCAAGAGAACAGAAAGACAGGAAGTTAACAACTTAATGAGATATCTCAAGCAACTGGAAAAGTCAGAATATTCCAAGCCCAAACCCAGCAGAAGAAAAGAAATAACCAAAATTAGAGCAGAATTAAATGAAATTGAAAACAAATGGATTATACAACAGATCAATAAATCAAAAAGTTGTTTTTCTGAAAAGGTCAATGAAATAAATACTTTTGGCTAACATAACTAGGAAAAAAAGAGTAAAATCTCTAATTTCATCAGTCAGAAACAGTAAAGATGAAATAACAATGGACTCTTCAGAAATTAAAAAAATCCTAAATGAATATACAAGAAACTCTATCCTCAGAAATACAAAAATCTGACAGAAATAGACCAATAATTGGAAGCAAGCCACTTTTCTAGACTGAACCAGAATGAAGTGGAAATGTTGAACAGACCTATATTGAGTTCTGAAATAGCATCAACTATACAAAATCTCCCTAAAAAGAATAACACAGGACCAGATGGCTTCACATCAGAATTCTACCAAACCATTAAAGAAGAATTAGTACCTATATTACTTATCCTTTTTAAAAATATAAAAAAGAAAGAATACTACCCAACACATTCTATGAAGCAAACATCACCTTGATCCCCAAACCAGGAAAAGACCCAACAAGAAAAGAAAATTATAGTCCAATACTTCTAATGAATATTGATGTAAAAATATTCAACAAGATCCTAGCAAACAGAATATAGCAACACATCAAACAAATTATACACCATGACCAAGTAGGTTTTATCGTAGGGTCTCAAGGGTGGTTCAACATATGTAAATCTATAAATATAATTCGTCACATAAAAAATTAAAAGCAAAGAACATATGATTCTCTCGATTGATGCAGAAAAAGCTTTTGATAATATCCAGCATCCCTTCATGATCAGAACATTTAAGAAGATGGGTATACTAGGACATTTCTTGAACTGACAGAGGCCATCTACAGCAAACCTGCAGCCAATATTGTATTGAATGGAATTAAATTGAAACTATTTTCACGCAGATCAGGAACCAGGCAAGGTTGCCCATTGTCTTCACTGCTTTTTAACATCGTAATGGAAGTTTTAGCCATCACAATTGGTCAAGAAAAGGCGATTAAGTGTATCCACATAGGGTCAGAAGAGATCAAACATTCACTCTTCACAGATGATATGATTGTATATATTGAAAACAACAGGGATTCCACTACAAAACTCTTAGAAATGATCAAGGAATACAGTAGCATCTCAGGTTACAAAATCAGCACTCATAAATCTATAGCTTTTATATATACCAACAATAGTCATTCTGAAAAAAAATAATCAAGGACTCTTTTCCATTCACACTAGTGCTAAAAAAGATGAAATATTTGGGAGTTTACCTAACAATGGACGTGAAAGATCTCTGTAAAGAAAGCTATGAAACTCTAAGAAAAGAAATAGCTGAAAGCATTAACAAATGGAAAAACATACCATGCTCATGGCTGGGAAGAATCAACATTGTTGAAATGTCTATATTACCCAAAGCCATATACAATTTTAATGCAATCCCATTTAAAGCTCCACTGTCATACTTTCAAAATCTTGAAAAATAATACTTTGTTTTATATAGAATCAGAAAAAACCTCAAATAACCAAGACGTTACTCAGAAATAGAAACAAAGCGGGAGGAATCACACTACCAGACCTCAGACTATACTACAAATTGATACTGATAAAAACAGCATGGTACTGGCACAAAAACAGAGAGGTAGATGTATGGAACAGAATAGAGAACCAAGAGATGAACTCAGCTACTTATTGTTACTTGATCTTTGACAAGCCAGTTAAAAACATTGAGTGGGGAAAAGATTCCCTATTTAACAAATGGTGCTGGGTGAATTGGCTGGCAACCTGTAGAAGACTAACACTGGACCCACAACTTTCACCACTAACTAAGACTGACTCTCATTGGATTGAAGATTTAAACTTAAGATGTGAAACTATAAAAATACTAGAAGAAAGTGCAGGGAAAACTCTTGAGGAAATCGGCCTGGGCAAATATTTTATGAGGAGGACCCCTCAGGCAATTGAAACAAAACCAAAAATACATTACTGGGATCTGATCAAACTAAAAAGCTTCTGCACAGCAAGTAAAGCTAGCAGATACCCCTCAGAATGGGAGAAGATATTTGCAGGTTATATCTCTGACAAAGGTTTAATAATCAGAATCCATAGAGAACTCAAATGTATTAGCAAGAAAAGAACAAGTGATCCTATCTCAGGGTGGGCAAGGGACTTGAAAAGAAACTTCTCTGAAGAAGACAGGGACACAGCCTACAGACATACGAGGAAATGTTTATCATCATTAATCATCAGAGAAATGCAAATCAAAACTATGTTGATATATCATCTAACTCCAGTAAGATTAGACCATATCACAAAGTCCCAAAACCAGCAATGTTGTAGATGTGGAGAAAAGGGAACACTTCTATACTGCTGGTGGGAGAGATCTAAAAATAGACCTACCATTCAATCCTACAAGTCCTCTACTAGGTATATATCCAGAAGACCAAAAATCACATTATAACAAAGATATATGTACCAGAATGTTTATTGTAGTCCTATTCATAATTGCTAAGTCATGGAAGAAGCCCAGTGCCCACCAACCCATGAATGGATCAATTAATTGTGGTATATATACACCATGGAATATTATGCAGCCTTAAAGAAAGATGGAGACTTTGCCTCTTATGTGTTTACATGGATGGAGCTGGAACACATTCTTCTTAGTAAAGTATCTCAACAATAGATGAAAAGTTATCCAATGTGCTCAGTCTTACTGTGAAACCAATTCATAGCTTTCATATGAAAACTGTAACCCAATTATAGCTCAAGAAGAAGGGGAAAGGGGGGGGAAGGGGGAGGGGGAGGGGGGAGGGGGAGGGGATGGGGGAGGGTAATTGGTGGGACCACACCTATGGTTTATCTTACAAGGGTACATGTGAAACTTACTAAATGTAGAATATAAATGTCTTAACATAATAACTAGGAAAATGCTGTGAAGTCTATGTTAACCAGTTTCATGAAAATATTTCAAATTGTATATAAAACCAGCACTTTGTACCCTCACCCCCCAAAAAATAAAATGTGGAGAAAAAATAATTTTATAGCCAATTATTTTTAAAAATTTAGAACAGAATAAGGAAAAAAGTTAAATACTTCAAAAATAAATGCTCACATATAAAAATATTAATATTATATATTGTATTGCATATCCTTCTAGAATACTATCAAAATATTTTGTTTAAATATTTTAGGTCATTGTTTTGTTAGCTGCGTGCCTTGACTCATTTGCTGGTGAAGAAATCACTAATGAATTAAAATTCTTTTTAAAAATTAAAACATAGGGAAATTTAAAATATTAAGATGCATTATATTTAGTAAGATGGTTACTGTTTTATAAAACTCCTGGCTTTTTTGTACATTTATGTATTGTGAGGGTCACATATACAATATATATTTTATTAAAGGGACAATTAAAACACTTGACTACGTTGATTTAAAAGTCACTTCATATATGGGAAGTCATATTCTGTTTTTTCATAAATGTAGCTTTTTTCAACTTTTTAGATTTTTCTAATAAACACAATTTACTGTGTCCATAGAATATTTCCACTGATTTTCTTCCGTGGTTTTGTCAATTACTTTATCCTTTAGCACTTGGTTATCATTTTTCACTAAAATAATTAAGCCATTGATTTTGCTTAATTTTACATTGATTTTCTTGAAATACATTCTAGAATTGCTGCTATAAAGGAACAGATAGTAATTTAAAAATGGTATTTATAACTATTGCTCATTTAAGTATTTATTTAGTTTACTACAATTCCTACTTCTTTACAAGTAGAACATGATACATTGCAGAAAACTTACATGAGAAAACAGCACTTTTAATTTTCTTATGCAGATATTATTACTAGATTATTGTCATGTATTCACTATTGTTTTCCAATGGCTTGGAAAGGTGGACAAAGGAAAGGGACATTAAAAGACTTTTGCTTAAAATAGATAAGTTTTATGCATAAAAATCTGCACAGCATTCACCTGAGAACACTACCGTTACATGACTGAAGAATAACTGCCTTATGCCACTGTCTCCAGAGAGAGAATTTTTATTTTTTAACACAGTTGCTCAGAATCCTAGAAATATTTGGGAAGGATTTCATTTTTAGCACAATCCCAGCAAGGCTCTCAGATGATTTTGCTGATTGAGAAGTGAGGAGCAGGAGGACCAGCCCTACCAGTCAGATTCACAGATCAAAAAGTCCAGGATCAACCACCAGTAACAAATGCTAGAGCTGTCAAAAGTACTCAGAGCAGCAGGCTGGGATGCATATGCAGCAGCCTGCAGTGAGCGAGCGATTACCTCCTGCTTAGTGAAGCAGCTCCAAGGAAGAAGCAGAGCCCCTGACCTGATCCCTCAGGACGTTGAAAAGTGAAAACCACGCACCCAGCAAATACACCCCCACTTTGGACTGGGCGGCCCTGGGCCCTGACAGAGAGGGTCATTCCTTTATGGACCAGTGTCCAGGAGCCCGGCAAAATGGTCTTTGTTGATTAGGTTCAGAAAGTTCTAAGTGAGGAAAAGGGGACGCTCCATCCAGGTCTATATTCTCGATGACTTGCAGAAATGCAAAAGTTTTATACTATTTAAAACACAAAAGCAAAAATAAACCTGAAAGGGAAAGTCAGTGTCACGTGAGGATTGGGGGAGGAGCCTGTGAGTGTCTGTGGTCCAGTCTCCTAGCCTCTCCTACATAGAGAATCTGATACATAGCAGGAAAGTCACAAAATCTCCGAAGACTGGACTCATCTTGAGTGGCAAACTTCCTGCCAACATCACTGTTTGGGCCTCTTGCATAAGTGACCAGGGAAAATTATCCAAAAATTGTATTAAAAAATAGCTCAAGTTCTCAAATGCTATTTTCTACACATCATACTTGCTATAAAATTAGCCAGCATAATGACTCTTTTCTCCCTTCTGCAAGTAATAACATTCAACAGAGCAAGACAGGAAGAGGTACTGAAAAATCAATGTCCTTAATTATTCCAAATTGGTACAGCTAATTCATACCATTAGTTTCATTTTTGGTATCAGTGTGCTTTTTTTTTTTTCCTAATGTTAAAACATTAGTGAGAAACCATATAAAAGTAGTGAATTGTAACCCAATGCTTAATATAAATTAATTCACATGCTTCTTTCCAAACAGCTAGTTTACAGCATTATTTGCAGGAAAAGGAAGATGCGATGAAACAGAAGAAAAAAGACTGGCACACAAGTGAGTCTGGATAGGGCGCCATCATACAGATATAGAGCCAACGTCAGTAAGAGAGGAATTGGATTGGAGATAAGAATTTATTCAGTGGCTCAGAATATCCAGAGTTAGTTTTATTGTTACGTGCCTTTTCTTTGTTCTTACTTTCTCTTCCCTTTTCCTTTTCCATGTATGATTCTGAGAGCAATAATCCCTGCATTCAGGGAGGGTGTGGTTTATGAAGGAAAGTAGAACCAAAGAGAACTGTTATCCGATTTCAGGGTCAAGGGAACCCTGGGAGCAAGCAGTGAAGTCCACGGGCTCAGAAGGGAAGATTCTGCCCAGTGGAAAGTCTTCCACATGGAGCTTGAATAATGTATTACGAATAATTTATTTGCTCTCACAGTAACTTCTTGCTAAAATTCAACATTCTATAGAAAATATGGACTTCCATAAACACAAAGAGTAGAAATACGGAATCAGAACACTGAATTATTAATGAGGCCCAAATTTTACAACTGGATTGTAGTAATTCCTTTGGATATAAAAACACCTGTCTAAACTCATGAGGGTTGGATTATTATCAAAATATGAAGTTATGGCAAAACTCTACTATTCACAAAAAATGCACTAATGGTTTGGTCACTTTAAAATTTCCTTAAATCTAAGCAGCTGCCCTTGCTCACTACAGATTTCTGAGATAAATAAATTCCCCTGAATATGGATGAAAATGACAATCTAAGGAGCAATAAACACACAAATGTAAAGCAATAAAAAGAATATAGGAAAGAAACAGAAATCACTCCATTAAAGTTTTTTCTTACAAATATTTGTACTTCATGTTTCTTATTTGTTTAGCTTATTTGGGCTTGTATTTATTGAATACTAACTAAAATGGATTATGTCAAGTAAAATATAATTTTTAGGGCAGCACCTGTGGCTCAAAGGAGTAGGGCACTGGCCCCATAGGCCAGAGGTGGCAGGTTCAAACCCAGCCCTGGCCAAAGAAAAAATAAATAAATAAATAACAGATAAAATATAATTTTTAAAAGAAGATGAATGAGGCACAATTCCCTGCCATCATAAAAGAGGATATATATTGGCATATCACACAGATCTGTCATTTATGTCTATTTAGATATAGACATACAATATATAGATGTATTTCCTGCCTATCCTTGTGTCACTTATCTACTATATGCCACATGTGCAGTGTTATTAAAGGCTGGAGATGACACAGCAAAACACTCAACGCTTGTTCTTCAGTGCTTAGTAGTCTAGGACAGGTGGAAGGCTCAGTACCACTCCCGTGCTGTGAAGCTGATTTTGTGCTACGTAGCTTGATGCTATAGAAAGCACAGCATGGGCAGCTCTTATTTCCAGTTCTCAGAATCATGGAAGCTTCCTAGAAGTAATGATGTCGGAACTGAGCTTTGAGCAGGGCTTACAAAAGGGGGAGGAGGATGCTGGCAATCTGGGATGTATTCATAGAAAATATGTATTTTTTTTTTAATCTGGGTTCTCTATTTTCCTAAGAACAAACCTATTCATAATTGTACAGCAATGAATAAGGATGAATTACCCAATTTTGCAATTCAAACAGATAGAGGATGAAAGCCAGGTGGTTCTCACATTCTGGTAGTTATTAGCATGTGCAGTCATGGCGGCAAGGACTGAGAAAACACAGCAAGAAAGGGATGGGTCTGAGGGAAGAAGGATGAAGAACTCCATGAGAGAAAGCTTTGGAGAGACTATGAATATGGCAATCATGGTAAGAACCATCTTTGTTAAATCCCAGGAACCAATTAAAGAAGGACTTAAATAAGTAAAGATGGAGAGGATGCGATTGATACATTTATTTAATGCTGTCCTGAATCGCTGTTTTCAATATAAAAGTTCAAGGAATTGTAACCTGAGATAAGTCCCAACTTTCAATCAGTGTGAAATTATTGAAATACGGTCTCATTTGTGGAAATGTGCTCTGAAAGTGAAGACAAACATTACGGGAAGGAGGAGATGGTGGGTATCATAATGGACAGTGGAGCTGGAAGCGTCTTTGGCAAACCCAAGTGGAGATGAAATGTAGGACGTACATATGCCTGCGGTTCAGCTCTAGGAGGGTCTCGATCGAGAAAGGCAGAGACCAAGAGAAAAAACTATGCTCTGGTTGACGAGAAGTCACCACTGGGACATTGAAGGTACGAGGGGAAAATGGCCATATATAAAATAGCAAGGCTCTGAAGAAATAAAAATAAAGTGAAACCAACACTACACCATTATCTTTTTCACTTTATACCATATAGAAGTCATGAAAACCTCAAAATTAAATTGTTAGCAATGGAAAACATAATATAAATGAATTATCTGTCCCATATATAGAACAAGTAAAGGCAGGATTAATTGAAGTGTTGATAAAACGCAATGTTTCTCAGTGGGAAGATTGGATACATGTGCGGTCTGTGGGTTAACCTATGTAGGGACAATTTCAGACGAGTCATCAGTCTTGTATATGGATGGATAGTTTTAAACCACATTCCCTGCCCAATGATTAGCTCATCAGGACATGATCAAATATGAAAAAGACAGAACAGAGAATTACTAAGTGCCTAGTCACCAGGCCTTATACATTTGTTTTTATTAAATAAAATAAAATATTTCAGATTAGGCTACTATCTTGGAAAACTTTAATAACATACTCAAAATCCATCATAGATAAACTTAGTTTCAAAACCAGGTGTGCCTTATTTCTAAGAGAAAGATTGCATGTTTTAGAAATAAAGCACTAAAAACACTTGCTGTGTGTTTCCACTTGAATGAACTACTGATTGAATCAGTGACTTGGCTGATAATCAAAGTATCTTTTCCCTGCGTATAAAATTCAGAACACCTTGTTCTGGGAACGGCTTCCGGGCTGTTGCAGAAGCAAATCGGTTACCTTGCCCCCGCGGCTGAGAGTACTGCTCCGTCAGTGAAGCCTGCCTCTGAATTTCAGGCTCTCTAGTTGGGAGAGGACCCACTGAAGAAGTAGGGCTTCAAGTATTCTTTCAATTAAGTATTAGTGAAACAAGTCTAGGGTCATTTAAACCTATTTAAGATAATTTGCATTCGTGTCAGCATTCTCTCCTTTCATAATTGACTTGACCTGGATCTCATTCACTTCACAGAGGAGCAGAACAATCACCACTCAACAATAACTGTTGAGCAAAAGCTCATCCCTGAGCGCTCCAGGTGCCATCCGATAGAATAACAGGTTCAAATCCATTGTACCAACTGCACAGGAAAGAGGCTATCCAGACACACACACACAAGCTTCCACAGAGAATGCATATATCCATATGTATGCAAATATAATGTGTGTATATATATAATCTCCAAATACATAAATGTATGGTGCATATGTATGGAAAGCATTTTCATCATGCACACAAACCTCTGAAGCACTTTTTTTTTTTTTCCAAAAGGCACATTGATTTGCATGTGGAGAAAAAGAACGGTCAGATGGCTTTGTTAGAGGTATAAATTTATACAAGATTTTGGGAGAAATTTGTTAACATCTAAAACATTTAAATAAACATTCTTTGAGAATCAATTTCAGTTCAGTAATCTACACAAAAAGAGCAGCAAATTGTAAAATCCACCTGTAAACGGGCATATATCTGTTGCTATTATGCTTCCACGAAAACAACAGAAATAACTCAAATATGATTAAATAGATAATACTTAAATAAATTATATATACGATTCATGGAATACCGTGTGCTCATAGAAAACAATGACGTCACTGTCACAATATAACATCCCAAATGTGTTTTTACATGAAATAAAATATTAGGTACAAGTGAATCTCTCTAAGAATAGAATGAGAACGTTTTAAAACAATAACTGAGAAAATGACATGAAGGCTGTGTTGATCAGTTTAATGGAAGTATTTCGGATTGCATGTGAAAACCCCACACTATACCCCAGAAGTGCATTAATGTACATAGTTATCATTCAATAAAAAATAAAGTAAATAAATAAAATATTAGATTTTTTTTTTTTTTAAGAGTCTCACTTTGTTGCCCTCCGTAGAGTGCTGTGGTGTCACAGCAACCTCCAGCTCTTAGGCGATTCTCTTACCTCAGCCTCCCAAGTAGCTGGGACTACAGGCACCTGCCACAACACCCGGCTATTTTTTTTTTTGTTGTTGTTACAGTTTGGTCAGGGCCATGTTTGAACCCACCACCCTCAGTATATGGGGCTGGTGCCCTACTCAGTGAGCCACAAGTGCTGACCACATGAAATAAAATAGAAAGCAAGGTTAACACGGAATGCATTGAAAGAAAGAACTAGAAAAAGAAAGAAAAAGGAAACGTATGTGCTTTTGTGTAGTATAGACTTTTGTCTGAGAAAATTCAAAGGACCTGGAAAATACAAGAGTTTAGAAAGAAGAGGTTTTTAGTTCGTTTGTTTCCATTTATCAAAGTAAGTATGTTTGATCCTATAGCTTAACTTACTTACCTTCTCTGTAAATGGACTGTAAACTCAGACAAAAGCTTCTTTGACTTTGTGTAACAATTTGGGCTGTAGAAACTTTCATAAACTTAACTAGTAAGGATATTTTTACATCATGGAATTTGACATAAAGCCACCAAAAAAAAAAAAAAAAAAGAAAAAAAAAGTAGGTTTAGTGCAATAGCTCTTCTGCAGCTGGATAGAAACAAACTCCCTTAAGGCGTAGTCAGCTGGCCGGGAAAGGTGGCTCATGTCTGTAATGCTAGCATTATAGTAGGCCGAGGCAGGTAGACTGCCTGAGTTCACGGGCTTGAGACCAGCCTGAGCCAGAGTGAGACTCTGTCTGTAAAAATTGCCAGGCATCGTGGTGGGCGCCTATAGTCCCAGAGTTTGGGTCTCTGTACTGAGGAGGCTGAGGCAAGAGGATCCTTTGAGCCCAAGAGTTTGAGGTTGCTGTGAGCTGTGATGCCATTGCACTCTACCCAGGGTGAAAAAGTGAGACTGTCTCAAAAAAAAAAAAAAAAAAAAAGATATAGTCAGTTTTATTTGCAGCACAATTCACAACTGCAAGGATATGGAATCATGGAATCAACCTAAGTGCCCATCATTTCATGAGTAAATTAATAAAATATGGCTTATGTATACACCGTGGAGTACTATTCACCCACAAAACGATGAATACCTTTTGCAATAATCTTGAGGGAACTGAAGACCATTTTAAGTGAAATGTTTTTTTTTTTTTTTATTAATTGATTTCTGTGTACATTGATGCCAACATGGGGTACATTGTGCTGTTTCATATACAATTTGAAACATCTTCATCAAGCTGGTTAACATAACTTTCATATCATTTGGTTAATCATTGTATCA
>CAUYQV010026126.1:0-23218 GCA_963574575.1 Galagoides demidoff | reverse complement strand
GGGGAGGGGACTCCCGTCCGCTTGGTGGTGGATTCTGTACCTTTTGGTTGTCTTTTTGGGGTCGCAGCTCGCCTCAGGAAGGTTGAAGTGTGCTCCTCAATCTTCTCTCTTGGCTCTGCTCCAAACCATCAGCTAATTAGCTAACCTTCTGTCCTTTCAGCCTCCTTCTGGACAGGAGCTTCTGTAAAAAGCTGGCTGCAGTCCGCCATCTTGGCTCCGCCCCCCTCCACACAATTTCTAAATAAGCCAAATCATTCCATCTGGGATTCTCTGCATTTGTCCTTTTCAATCATGTGTCATGAACATTTTCCATGATTATTAATCTGTTTCAAATTTAATGACTGTGTAATATTTCATTATAGAGATATACTGAAATATATTTAGTTATTTCTTTATTGGTATAGGTTGTTTTTGTTTTTAAAATTTACAAATAATGCTTTCCTGAACATCCTTGTGGTTATATCTTTTCAATTATATTCCTAGGATAAATTCTTAGAAATAGCTGACTGGGTTGGAAATTGAATATATTTAAATATTTTATACTGCTAAACTGCCTCCACCAAGGCTGTTGTTTTCTGGCCTGGTTAGTTACAGTTTACCTGGAAGCGCTGTTGATGGTGGAGGCTGGGCTTTTGTGTCAATGACAGGGTTGAAGAGAGAAAAAACATGCAAAAAAGAAAAAGCAATGAAGGATATGTTAAATTCAGCTCTCACACATGTTGATTTTCTGGGTGTAAGCGGAGTGGGGTGGGATTGGGGAGAGCAGGGGTCAGAATGTGGATCAGGGAGACCTGGCATCAACAATGACAGCAATGACCCCCCCAAGCTGCATCTCCAGCAGTCAGCAACTTCTGGGTCCTGCTACACCCTTACACCACCCTATGAACCTGTGTGTATCCTCAGGACATGGCTTTGATTCCTATGGTTTTATAACCTGGCAGGCAATGAGTAGAGCCCAGCTTTATTTGGAAAGAGGCTAAGTTGAGGGCATTTTTATTTGGTATGGTGATGAGTAAAAGGCACTTTTATGAGGCTGACAGTGAGAGGGAAGCAGCATCCCTTGGTGGGCTGAGGAACAAAAGACCCCTTTTTTTCAGGGGAGCAAAGAACGGAAGGCACCCAGTTCTAGGGATTGGAAAAGAAAGAGCTGATGATGAAGGTGCTTAGGTGTTACTGAAGTCTCTTGAATAACTGGCCACTTGCTCTATCCCCAAGGCAGGATAGAGCACCTGAGCTTGGGCTGCTGCCTGAACAAGACGTGGATGAGGGGATGAATCTCCAATAGGCCCTTGAGGAGGGTCTTACATAGACCATGAGTCTTGGCTGAGGAGTATAAGCTAGGTTCATAGGAGGATGGGAATCTGTGGTCAGACAGGAAGTTTGTGCCTTGCAATGTTATTGGTTCTCCTCTGTTCCTGGTGTTCCTTTTATACACATATTCTGTTAAAGAAATAATTTCATTCAATTTTTCAATTATATGTCTTTCTCCCACCAAAGACAATTGAAGGAGTGGGTTATGTCCTTAATTTTTGAATTTCTTGTGCCTGACTTTCAAAAAGTACTTCATCAATTTTTACTGGATAGAACAAAGGATACATTTCAGTTTTAGAAATTAATTACCTTAATACAGAATATGGGGGACTGAAATGACAGCATTTTATAAGGAAAAGGCCCTAGGGCTAGAGGGGTGAAAGTGGGGGTGAGAAGATATGGTGGAAAGTTTACTTGGACAGTAATTCTGGTAGAAACAGACAATGTTAGAAAGACATTGAAAAAAAGGCAAAGAAGAAAATGAAAGAGACTTCTTACATAGATGCAGAAATTATAAGATGAGAAAAATGTTAGCAAATTGAATTCAGCAACATATTTTAAAAATGTATCACAGTTGAGTACGATTCTTCCCAGAAATGAAAGGGTGATTGGCTGTCAAAAAATTCATCAATGCCATCAGTGTAGTTCAAAATAGTAATAAAGTAAAGAAAATATAATATATCTCATTGGATATAGAAAAAAAAGAAGAACTAAATATAATGCATTCATGATTTTAAAAAATGGTCTTAGAAAGTGTATTAGTGTACCATTGCTGCTATAACAAATGGTCATACTTAAAATTTATTATTTTATACTTTTGGAGGTCAGAAATCCCAATATAGTTCTTAGGGACTAAAATTATGGTGTTAACAGGCCTCACTCCTTCAGAAGACTCCTGGGGAGTACCTGTTCGCTTGCTGTTCTAGTTGCTGGAAGCTGCCTGAGTTCCTGAGTATGTGACCCCTCCTCACATCATATTGCCTCTTCTTCCTGGGCTTCCTTCATCACATTGATTTTTCTTTTCTTTTTCTGTAGTCACATCTCCCTCTTACTTCCTGCCCCTTAATCACTTCTGTAAAGACCCTTCTGACTTACAAAGTCACGTTCACAGGTCCCAAGGTTAGGACCTGGATATCTTTAGGGACCATTGTTCAGCTATCCATGGGAAGAATAAGACTCTAAATTGGCCAGCTACATTGTAGGTCAACTTTGTAGTATCTTATAACACTGAAAGCATGCATATCCTGTGATTTGGGTTTCACTTCTGGGATATGTACAAAGGAGATGTGGCCAAAGATGTTCATTGCAGCATTGCTTATATGAGGACAAAACCCCTAATGTTATTATAATAAAGGGGAAGTGCAACGCAAAGGGTAGCAGTGAGTGTAGTAGTGAGAATAGATTGTTCACAGCCAGACAGACTTATATTTGCGTCCTGGTGCTATCAATTCCTGGATAAATGATTTCAGGCAAATTAGCCTCTCTGTCTCACTTTCCTCATCTGTAAAATGAGGATGGTAAAATAGCCACATTACTGGATTGTCAGGAGAATTAAATAAATACATGCACACTAAGCACGGTGCCCACTACATGGTATGCTTTAAAAATATATTTTATAACAATGAAAGTGTTGATGATAATGACACTCATAGTACAACCTAAGGATAGGCCTAGCTTATTGTGGGGCATAAAATTAAATGCTTGAGGAACTGAAGAAAATGTCCTTTTGTACTGTATTGCTCAAGAAGGCAGACCCAGGACCTGGGTGGACATCAGGGACTGACATATTTTGAATAAACGTAAGAAAGAGCCTTCTAACAATTAGAGCTCTTTAATGATAGACCAGGCAGCCAAGTGCAAACAAGAGAACTCCCTGGCTCTGGGAGTTTTCAGACATTCTGGAAGGCCATCTGGTGGAGAGATTGCCAAGGAGATTCCTGTTTGAGTAGAAGTTGGAAGAAATAAACTCTAAGGTCTTTTCCATATCTAATAATATAATTATATTTTATTTATTTAAAATATTTAATTGGATTTTTCTTTCAAACTAGCATTTTTATAACAAGCCAAACCATGAGGAAACCAAATGACAGGGTAGGGTGGGGTGGGGGGCCTGTCTGCACTCCTGTCCTGTCTTCCTGGAGTGACCACATCAGCAGCTGGCTTTGTGTTCTCCTTTTGGACTTCTCTTCACACCTGTGCACACAGTGCACAAACGTGCATGCACAACACTGTCCTCCCTCCACGGTGGTTGGTTTCTGTTTCTTTATGATCATGAGATCATACTTATGTTCTTCAGTAACTTGACAAGAATCAGTATGTTGGACTTACTAAGACCATTTTGAAAATCATCTTTTTATAATTTATTTAAAAAGCTATGTAATCAAAATAGTGCGGTATCAGCACAAAAAATAAATAAGTCATATTGGAGAGTTTAGGGATAATTCCAGATTGTTATGGGAGTTCGTTATTTTAAACTGGTAAGGAAATAATTCCCTCCCTTCCAGTCTAGGTACTTTCTGTACACCATAAATAAAGACTATTATATAAGAATAAAATTTAAGGAAATTAAAATATTGGAAGGCAACCTAGGATACTCCTTGTGTAACCTTGAGGTGAATTCTAAAGAAAATAAGAAACCCAGAAGCCAAAATGACAAATTTGTCTACATTAAGAAATAAAAACTAGCTTGGAAAAAGACACAGCAAACAAAGTTGAAAATCAATCTGGTAAGGAGAAAGTATTTATAATACATGTAACAATCAAGGGCTTACTCTTCTTCTATTTTATAAATATCCTACAAATTGATAGGGAAAAGTTAATTAACCCAACTTTAAGTTGGACAGACTATTGACGGGTAATCAAAGAAGAAATCAGATGCACAGTAAATACAGGAAAAGATGCAGACATCAAGAGCTGTGAAAGCAAACTGTCATTTTTATGCATGGCCAAAGTATAAAAAATTTGTAACATGTAGAGGTAAACACGTATAAAGAAACAGCCCTCCTAAAAAGCTCTTTGGAATGTGAAATATCCTCTTCTGGGAAAGCTATCTGGCAGATTGAAATAAAAATTGATCATGATGTTTGACGCACCCTGCCTTTAAGATGCTCTCTTGATGAAACTATCAGGATGTAAGAATATATATTCAAAGATGCTATTTTGTATTGTTGGAGTAGCAAAAAGCTGGAGAAATCATCAATGTTTCTAATTAGGGCATAAACTGGGTAGATAATGACACATTCATACAGTAGAATATTATGGGGTTACTTTTTAAAGAAGAGATATTGATTTGGTGGGGCAATCATAATTTAATTGGTTAAAAATATACATTTTTACACCTTAAAATTAGCACTTAGTTAGTATGGAAAATCAGAAAGCAAGCTTTAAAAAATAAACTTTAAATTTATGGTTCTCAAAATTAGCCCTCTTTTCTAGTTTTTTGTGTGTATACATGTCCATGTGTACATATATACTATATATATATGTTTAGTTATATTTATTCATACTTACATTGGAATTTTTGAACTAGCATTCAGTTACAAGCATTTTCTTTCAATTAAAATGTATTAAAATGCTAATTTAAATAGCTCAATATTAGTCTATACCAAGGCAGTAGGAGAATTTCTTTTTGTCACTAGAAAGTAACGTTGTTTATTGTTTTTAGTGTTTAAAATAATGCAATGAATCACTTTTATACGGCTGATGGAAATGTAAAATGATTTTGGAAAACATTTGTCAGCTTCATAAACAACTATTTATGCAACTACCCCATAACACAGTAATTGAGCTCTTGGGCATTCCTTTTAGAGAAAGAAAAATTTATATTCACATGAAAACCTTTACATGAATGTTCAAAGCAGCTTAATTCACGGTAACTCCAAAGTGGAAGCAGCCTAGATGTCCTTCAGTGGGAGAAGTGTTAATGCATTGATCCATGTGACATTTCTGCTGAAAATTGTACTAACACTTTTAAGACTTCTGAAACACATTATCAAATTGCTTTGCAGGAAGGTTTGTATAGCTTGGATATTTTCAGGTAAATGTAGGCAGTCTCAATTTTTCTACGATAGCCAACACTATTGAACTCTTTGGAGGAGTTCTTTAAAACATTTCACCTCTCATTTAAACTCCTCAGAAGGCTCATAGGGTAGGCCCCTTCCTCCTCTTGTTTTAAGGGTGAAGAAACTGACACTCAGAGAAGCTGAGTAACCCACAGACGGTGACATGCTCATGAACACATGGCTGTAACTCTACTAAGTTTGTTTAATGCCAACCCCAAGGTGCTAACCTCTGTGCTACCTGACACTCTTAATTATTAGGCTCCCTGTTGGTAGGTGTCCAGGCAGGGACTAAGAGAATATTGTCCAGAGACAGGGAAAAGAATAAGTGTCTGAATAATGCTGACATCTTAGAAGATGGAGGGTCTAGGTTTGACTCTAGTAACATTATTCTCTCAGATCAGTCTTCCCTCTGGTCTTCTGGCTCTTCAAAGCTCTGCAGAACTAAATGGGGAGCCTAAATGTTCATACTGTTTGCTTTCCAAAGAAGTTTTCAGGTTGCTTTTAAAGGATAGTGGTATGGATGTTTGCTGCTGGCGCATTTCTATTAAAAACTTAGCCCTGCGTTTTTAATCTTTGTGTCTGTGACACATGTAGTTATGTTCTCAACTCTTTGACAGGCCAAATGGAATGTGACACCAGTGGAGGATGAGTTTCCCAAGGTGCAGTGTGCAGTCCACGTGTTCCCCACCACACCATGCTATGTGCAGTCCGCACATTTCCCATTGTGCCGTGTGCAGTCCATCCATGTGCAGCTGCTGGTCCTTAGTCCCACAAATGGGCTGAGTCTTCATCCTGTAGTTGCTCCAAATAGGGAGTTAATCATCTTTATTGTTTCCCAGAGAGTCTTCTTGTAACAAAGCTTCTTTTCTGTTGCATAGTTTTTAAATTTCATTTTATGTACTGAGTTGAGTCCTCCAGAAAAAATGACATTTTCATGGTGGTCATTTGGGTAGGACCATATTTCATTTAAAACTACTTAATTTGATGTATACTTAAATTATAGCCGATAACATTTAAATTAGAAGCTGACAGTTTTCCTAATGTATAAGGAGTCTGACAGTGGCTTGTTTTGCTAGTCTTTTGAGATATGGAGTTTTATAAAAAAATTATCTTGAATTCAATTAAATAAATGTTTTAATAATCTGGGTCAGTTAATAATATTTGGGTTAAAATTTCTAAATTATCATCATAATTGTGGCTATGTAGGTTTTGACAGGTGAATTATCTTGATAGTGTTCCATCCATCCATTCATTTGTGCAATTCATCTTCTTATACTTATGCACATTAGTCCACATTTCTCTGATTACTATGAAGTGTTGTCCTGATTTTCATAAAATGAAGTCCTAAGCTCCCAGTCTCTCTGCATGTGGAAATCCATGTGCTGTGTTGCTTCTTTTCACTGCTCTCTTGTAGTGTTTTTTCACTCTTAGGAAGAGAGTGTACTAGTAAAAGATAAAGAAGGAATGATTTATGAAACAGGATACTCACAAAGCCTGTATTTTCCAACTGCCTCTAACCTTTAGTGCCTTTTTCTTTTTGGACGCCCATTGTAGAGTGAGCATACATCTTCATTGAGCTATACAGAAGGACACCTAGTTCTTCTTTTTTTTTTTTTTTTTGCAGTTTTTGGCTGGGACGGGGTTTGAGCCCACCATCTTCAGTATATGAGGCCAGCGCCCCACTCCTTTAAGCCACAGGCACCGCCCAACACCTAGTTCTTTTTACAGGTCTGGATGCTCTCCGGACGTTCCTCAGGGCCAATGCTGAGAAGTACTGTAAATTGCCAAGGAAGCGAAAATAAAAATTCAGATGTAATGAACATCTTATGACAGAAGTGATTTAGTTCTTGGAAGTGAAAAGTAATTGGATCTAATTGTGAAGTCTGATTGTTTATAGCAAGAACATGTGTAGAATTTATGAGTTTGGATGGTCTGCCCCATGCTGAATCTAAGTAGTGTGAGCCCAAACTTACCATGTGTACAGAGGGTGTTACTTCAAAGCGTGCTTCTTTTCGGGCAGACCAGATGACAGCAGTCCTACTGCAGTGAAGTGGTAGGATTTCTATCAGACAAGGGTCTGGGGCAGCAGACCCTCCCTGCTGGTTCCCAGCATGTGTTTATGACTTTGTGCCAGTCAGATGTGTGATGTGTGAGGTGTGGGAGTGGCTCTCATTCACCTCAGTGACTCTCAATAACAGCGGAGATGAGTGGTGGATAAGGGTGGGGTGCTCTGGGGACCTTAGCAGAATTTTGGGGGGTGTGCTCCAGAAAATTCCCGAGGATTATGAACCACAATTTCTCTTAGTACCACGTGCCCACTCTTGTTGAGAATAACTCATGTGAGGACACGGCAAGGTAAATAGAGAAATGCTACCTTCAACTCTATGCCAATAAAGTGGAGGTTTCCAAATAAATGAACCTTTTACTTAGAAAATTAGGAATTATCAATATTGACTGTAAAAGTAAAACAATATTATATAGGTACATATAATAATAAAGAAATAATGTCAAACATTTATATCCAAAATTGGATTTAGAACCACATAGTTTTACAGATAACTTTTAAACTTTTAAGGAACAAATCAATTCCAATGTTGATATAACAAAGCTATTCCTACATGACTCTGGATGATCTCAATATTTTGTCAACAAAATGCATGTGCAGGCTATTATCTGTAGGGGGAAAAAACCCATTTGAAATAAATAAAATGTTGAAGTCATTTATATCTGGTTGGTGGGATTGGGAATTTTATATTTTTCTTTACACTTTATTTTCTAAATTCTCGTATCAAAGATAAAATATTTTTATCATTTTATAATATAAAATAAATAAACCATTTTTCTTGAAGCAAAGAAAGTAGTTGTGAATGCAGTGAGTGACAGACCACCTGAGCACAGCCTGCCGATTCTGAGACAAACGTCCGCCTTGCACCAGGGAGGTCTCTTTGTAGAGTACCTGTTGGTCACTACTGTCACAGGGACTTGTAGATTTCCCTAGGCCACTTCCCCTCCTGTCTGGCTACATGTGAAAATCACCTGGAAAGCTTTTAAAATGACCTGCTAGGCACTGGTGCATATGTTTAAAGCCCCCAGGTAATTGTAACAAGCAACCAGGTCCAGAACTATTGTTAGAGTCTTGGTACATATGTTAGAGTTCTGACACAGGCTCATTTTAGCAGCTAAGAAAGTAGGAGCCAGGGGGCCCTTTGGCAGGATAAGCTGAGGCAACTAAAGGCCCATCCCCACCTTCAGTCCATTTTTTGGCCCTGTAAGTATAGGGGCAGAGCCAGCATTCACTATTGTGTTTGCCAGGTGTCCGGTCTGAATATTTGTCCTTCACTGAGATGCAATTTGGGATAATAGCTCTCCAGTGAAAATTACTCAGTATGAGGCTGTTGTTTACATGAACTCTTTGGTTCAACTCTTCCTAGGGAATGAGAGGTTTAGTTTGGTTCCTAGCGATGGGTAATTCCAAGAATTTCCATTACACCTGGCTTGGATGTCAATTCTATTTCTTATCACTTAATAAAACAATTTATTAGGAAAATAATATTTAAAAGTGCCAGATGACATATAATAGGGCCCTTGCAAATCATAAATGTTCTAAATCTTGTTGGACAGCAGGGGAGCTAACTCAGATGTATCTTTCCTTAGGACTGATGGCTGAAAGCTGGGGGCCTGAGGGCCATGAGGGGCTGAAGAATGAGACTTAGCAGGCAGTTGGAAGCACAGTGGGGCAAACTGGACAAAGGCTGCTGGCTCCGGCCTGAAGCTTGGCGGTGTGCTTTGGGCCCTGGGCTTGTCAACTTAAGTCCACTTGCTTATTATCACAAATAGGAAGCCCAGTTTGTTGGCAGTAGCCAGGAGAGCTTAAGGAATGTGACACAAAATGTTGCTTTATTAAGCAATTCTTGGTTTTTTCCTTCGAACTTTAGAAATAGGGGTAGTAAGGGTAAATTTATCGGGGACAGTTTGGGAGCAGAAACTTTTCTGCCTTTCCCAGACATGCCCTATATCCTGTTATGTCCCCTTCCATTTCAAATGATTTATCTTTTAAAGTCTGTAGCCCTCTGGAGCAATAGGAAAATCATCACTGTACCTGTGTAGCTGCAGAACATTACAAGTTTTCTTTCTTTCTTCCTTTCTGTCTTCATCCTCCAGCAAACCACAAAGATTTTGTAGATACAAGTATTTTCCATCAAGCTTATGAATAACACCACTTGGCAGAAGACCCTGCACAAAGAGCCAGACGGCACCGTTTGTCGTGACTTTACACACAATGCGCCTTAATTACTGGCAAGCCTGATCAAGAGCTTATTCCCACATGTGTCAACACTTTCTCTATACACTGTCATTCATCATGTTTGCATGGCAGAAACAAGGTACTCTGTGTCCTTACACTCATCCTTCTCCAAATGTTGTTCTTGAACTGTGTATCCCACTGGAGGGTCTTCGTCTGGTGACCAAAGAACAGACCATCCCATTGAAACAGTGAGGTTCCTGGAGCTGTCAAAGTCGTCCATCAAGGGGCACTGGAGCCTGTGACCTGGAACACTGTGCATCCAGGAAGCACTGCTTCACTGTTAAAAGGACATTTGCTTCACAATGGTAGTGAATCCTGAAAGGCAGTCTGATTGTAGACAGGAAACTTGGCTGAGAGGGAATCCTAGCATTTACCCCTTGTGACAATTTTATTCAATGAGTTCATTTTCTTGCAAGTTGTGTGATTAAATTAATATAGGGATTTATTTATTCTTAATAAAAAAAATAATGCCTTTGGGGTTGGGAGAAGGAAGGCAAGAAGGAAAATGGGAAGTCTCAATAATAAACACCGCATTTCAGTTGGAAATAGAGTAATTTGACTCACTGTGTTATGCTTTCTGGATCATCTCTTAACCCTTTGGCTCTTTTGAGTGAATTCAGACATGGGCTCTGAGCCTGATTTTAGATGGTTTGGAAAAGAAGTGGTGAATCTGAGCCCTGTCTTGGAGGAAAATTGGCATTGGATCCCAAAGTAACTTTGCTTATGATAGTTATTCAGATTGCTTATTTCACTTTTGCATTTTAGTTTTATAGCTGAGGAGAGAGAAGATATATTTATCTACCCAGAGTTTCAGATTGTGTGATCTCTTGGGTAAAGCAAGCATTTTAGAAACTTTAGAAGGAAGGGACTACAGATCTGGGTATGGGAAGCTGAGAAACCTTCTTCCTGGTGTTGCTGAAGCTTCAGGAAAAGTTCTTCTATTTCTGTGTTCAGTTTCCAATGTGTAAAACCTAATCTTTGATGGCCATTCTTCACTCTCAATTATTGAAATACACAAATGCGTTTGATGGTGGCATCTTGGTTAACAAGGGAGAGGCCACCAATTCCCCATTAGTCTTTTACATCACTTCTTATAGCATTTGTTAAACACCATTAAGAGCAAATGGCATGTGGTAGAGCTGTATTAACAGTGTTTATATTTTAGTAGTGTCAGATATTGAGTATATATTTTAAGAAGCATGAGGATGCCCCAGCAGAAACGTATGAATAACCACCAACCCCTCCTCATCATAACAACCATTTCTCTCTTTATATACCTGTGTCACATATTTATTATGCAATTATGATGCTAAAGCAAGTAAGGAGGTATACATCCTTTTCTTCTAGACATTTTCAACCTGGTTGAGTGGAGTGTGCCTGGTTAAGAGACAGTAGACAGGGTCCCGATAGTAAGTCCTGGGGAGGGATGGGTGGTGGGCTGGTTAGAGTGACTGCTTGGAGGAGTTACTACTCCAGTTAAGCCCTTTCTGATAAGAGAGCTTATCAAAGCAGAGGATAGAGAGAATTCCAAGAAGAGAGAAGTTAACATACAACCACATTTTTCTGAGGACACAATGCAGACATCCCTAAAAGAAACTTGCTAATTTTCTAGTGAGATACAAGGCGAAAATACACATCAAATGACTTGATAAAGCTGAACATGTTGTTTTTATCCTTCCCAAATTGCTTCCTTTCTTGTGTTCCTTTGTGTATTCATGGAACCAATATCCTGCCTGTCTTCTGGGTTTTAAATCTCAAAGGGAAATTCTTTGCTTCTTCCCTTTCACTCTGTCACCTAAGTCTAAATGGACAGCAAAGCTCTTTTGAATTTTTATTCTGTCTTATCTCTCCAAGCCCTTTCTTCTCTTCTTACTCATTCTCCTTGATCACAGCCTGTCCACCACTTCTCACTGGGTTTTCTGCCTCCAGTCTCCCTACCTGATTCATTTTATGCTTAGTTGTCAAATTAGGACTTTTTGGAAGCACAACTCTTATACTTTTCTGCTCAGAAAACTTCAGTGGTTCTCACTGCTTATAGAAAAAGGTCTACATATGGACCTGAATAGAGCCTAAATAACCAAAGCAGTTTCATGCAAAAAGAACAAATCTGGAGGTGTCACATTACCAGACTTCAATTTATACTACAAAGCTATTTTAACAAAACAGCATGGTACTGGTATAAAAGTAGATACACAGCCAATGGGACAGAATGGACAGCCAGATATAAAACCATCTATCTATAACCAACTGATCTTTAACATAGCAGACAACAACATATACTGGGGAGAGGAAACTCTGTTCAATACATGGTGCTGTGAAAATTAGCCACATGCAGAAGAATAAGAGAGGATCCCTATCTCTCACCATATACAAAAGTTAATTCAAGATGGATAAAAGAAAAAGGTTCTGATTCCCTATCCTACATGCAAGCCATCCCCCATTTGGCTCTATACCTTCCAAAACTCCACCCCATGCTTTCTCTTTCCTTAGCTGTTCTTTTTGCTTTGAACTCATTGTCTGTGGTCAGTGCTTACCCCATTATCGTTGAATGACTATATTGAAGTTTTGAATGTGAAATATTAATTGATTGGAGGTTTTTATGAGTTGGTTAGTGAAATAATATTAGCAAACATTAGGAATTAATTATTCATAGAAGTGTTAATATCCACGTTTAAGACCAACATTACAAGAAATTTCTTCTATCCTATTGATTACTAGTAAAATTAAAAATCTCTTGAATCCTTTTCTTCCTAATAAAATTATATTCTGATAACCAAAAGATCAGGTAAGATCATAGATAGCAGAGAAACAAGAAGTAGAAGATCAATGCATCAGAGTGATACTATGATACTCTGTTATACTTCACTAATAAGTGTCCACATCCCACAGTTTACTACAATAAAGGCTCACTTCCTACCACACAAAGTGTAGTGCAGGTTAGGCAATCTCCTGGAGCAAGTCTGTTCTTGCATATGGTCACATGTCACTTGCACTTGTGTTTGCTGGCTAGAACTCATCACATTGCCCTGCTGCCTGCAAGACTCTTGGGAAATATAGGGGAGCAGATAGGATATTTGGTGAGTACTACTACCTCTGCTTCAGGAAATAGAATTAGTGAGAAGCATGATGGTGGAGCCTCAAGTATTAATACAAAAGGTAATGAAAGGTCTGCCTCTCACCTAGCTGAGTGACTTTGGGAGATTGTTTGGCTTTTTTCTACACTTCACTTTTCATATGTATAAAATGTATGTAATTATAATAGTAGTATTTATCCCATATAGTTGAATATCCCTGTGGAGCTACTGGAAGAGGATGAGGAATGTTATACATTTGAGTTGATTCTAGCTATCATTATTATTATTATGCAAATCTTGGGATGAAAAACAAAGGGAACCATGACTTGGAATAGCAAGTTCTTAAAAATAAAGCTTGATGTGAAAACTAAAGGTCTCTTATAGCCTTGATAGGCTTTGGTGAAACAACCATGGTGGCCAAGTGGTCTACCAGGTCATTTTCATGTGGAGTTGGGATAAAAAAGAAATGTAGTTGTTTTGTTATTAATATTCTTATAATGGAGTTTTTCTGAAAAATTAAGCTCAGAAGATCAAATTTTAAACTCGTGGTACAGAAACAAAATATTCAGTTTAATAGACCAGTCTTTTAATTATTAAACAGTACAATGAATGGTGTGGGGGGGTGATCTTCAGCCTCCTTGCAACAAAGGATGGTCAAGGAATTCACTTATGGGGAAAACTACATCTTTGGTGTCGAGAGGCAGTACGAAGGAGTGGTCTCAGCACATGCTCTGGGGCAGAGCAGTAGGACCTGCTGTCTCGATTTCTCTTCTGACAGGTCTTACCAGCTGTACTGCCTACGTTTCTCCCTATTGAGTCTTCAGAGAAACATTTTTAACATTGTATTATTTATTTAAATAAATTTACAACTTACATTTTCTTAATATAAGCTACTTAAGTAAATCCTCAGTTTCTGCCTATCTGTAAAATGTACATACTAATTGTGCTCATGCACTCAGTAGGGCTTTTGTGAAGGTTAGAGACATTAATCTACTCATATGTAAGACACTTGAAAATGCTACCTTTATAGGAAGTGTTCTTTGTTTTTTTTGAGACAGAGTCTCACTATGTTGTCCTCAGTAGAGTTCTTTGGTGTCACAACTCACAGCAATGTCAAACTCTTGGGCTTAAGTGATTCAGTCTTGCCTGAATCACTTGCCTCATTCTTACCTCAGTCTCCTGAGTAGCTGGGACTATAGGTGCTTGCCACAAGGCCTGGCTATTTTTTGTTGCAGTTGTCATTGTTGTTTTGCTGGCCTGGGCTGGGTTTGAACCCACCACCCTCAGTCCATGTGGCTGACACTGTAATCACTGTGCTATGGGTGACAAGCCATATAGGAAGTCCTTTTTTGTTAGCTGTTATTATTATCATCTGAGGACAGTGAAACTGTACAAGTGGTCAGAAGAGTTGGACAAAGTCGTGATGAGAAATGGAGAAAAAGGAAAATAGTCTGGAGCCAGTACTGATGGTGAAATGTAGTAAGTTGTGGGACAGGGTCCCCAGGGACAAGATGGAATTACTGATGTTTGAGTTGTGTTAGCTCAGACAAAATACCAGGAAGTATGCCATTAGAAAATGTTCTCGTGCACGTAAGGTTAGGGACAAGATGACCTGATAAGGATTTTTCCACCTTGAATTTCTCTGAGTTAGAAAGCTGGAGGTACTGACAGATTATTGTTTTTAGAGAGGGAACTATGCCAGGCAAGTCTGTGCTGGTTTTGTCAGAAATGTGGTTCTGACATGCACCATCACTTAGAAAGGCTGTGGCTTTGGGGGTTCCAAAGTCAGGTGCAGAATGAAGGCAACCACCTGGCTAATTTGGGCCAAAATGTCATGGCAAAGTGAACGGAAGGAAGCTTTTAAATTTAAACTATCTGGAAAATTACTTTAATTTCCAACAGCATATTATTTTGCATATTATAAACATTTTGAAAACTAGATATTTTGGAAAGCAAGTTCATTGATTAAGGATTTTTTGATGTGCCTTTTAAGAAGGAAGGTTGCAGTATTTTGATGTTTCTTTGCATTACTTTCAGTGTGTCAGACTAAATGTAGATTCCAGGTACATATTCAGATGAGTGGCCTCTACTTTCAATTTTATCTTTCCTTAGCCAGAAGGAGGAAACATAGATTCATTAGTAGAAGTAATGATGGGGAAGGTTAACACCCTCCACAAAGTCATAATAGTATATGGGAATTGGAGCCTACTTTGTCTTTAGAGAAACATTGTCAATATTGTATTGTTTATATTTAAAAGTAAATTGACAACTTACATTTTCTTAGTATAAGCTACTTAAGTAAATATTGTCAAAATCTTGGCTGGCTTAGAGGTGATGCAATGATTCTTAATGGTTTTCTGGAGGCAGATATGATAATATTAATATATTAAGGGGAAGAGTGTGTGTATACATAAAACATACATATATACTTATTCATCTTTTAATGAACTAGGTTCAGCATCTCAGCGGTAGAGAGACCAGACTTTTGCATGAAATAAGTTTAGTTTATACAAGAAAAAGCAGGACAGTTAGTGGAAAAGTTCCAGGGGTAGAAATTTAAAAAACTCGTTCCTACTGCACTGGGGTTCCAATTCTGAAGTGGGGGGTAATAATAATATCCTTTTATAACCCAAAGGGTTGAAATGTACATGTAACAAGTGTCAGAAAGTGTTTGCAATTATAATGTACTTCCAAATGTACTATTACTATTACAATACCATAACTGCCACACATGAGCTTATCTTAGACAGCAAAGACTCACTTAACGCCAACATGTGCATACACATCCACATGGACACATACTGAGTATTGTTCAAATACACTGTGATTTTGCTTTTTTGGCTAGAGTATTCAATCTTTTTACAAATATTTATTCTGTCCTCACTTTGCAGGACAGAGTTACAAAAAGTACTTAATCAGTGGGTGAAGGAAAGCACAACAACCACCTTCTCTGTCTTATTTTTATCCAGCCACCCCTGCCTGACCGCAAACACTATGTGCATGAATATACTTTTGAGACCATAAAGAATGTTTTAACTTTAGGCTCTTCTCTCAGGGAATAGGAACATGTAATGTTCAAGTCTGAAATAATCATTTCTTTGAAAAACACATTCTTTTGCTTATCCAGACCTCCTAACTTCTGCTGTATTTTTGGCATGAAGCAAACATCTGGAAACTCCAAACCTTCTGGGCATGAAGCAAACATCTAGAAATTCCAAACCCTCTGGGATCTTTCCTTCTCGTTGGGGAGTTCATGATTAAACCTTTGACCTGTGACCTCCCCCACACTGCTCTCATGGAGAGACCTCATCTGACAGTCCTGGTACAAGAAGGAAGAAATATTCATAGAACATCTAGTTATTGTGCAGGCTTGAGTCTCTATGGTTAAATACTGTGTTTCTGCCTCCAAATTAGTAATATACTGTTTCCTTAAGTGCTGGAAATTTATAAAGTTATCATAGTTGAATCTTTATTCCTAAAACAAAAACAAGAGAAAATACTACTTGCTAATTTCATTCTATTTTTATGTCATTGGATGGTTTGTTTTTCCTTGCAATAGCAAGTAAGAGTGTTACAGAATTGTTTTCCCCAGAAAGACTTGTGTGGTGTCATGAAAACTGTGCAAGAAGCAGAGGGAAGGAATTGAGACATATGGACTTAGGTGTGTCAGTGCCTGCTGTGGCAACCTGTCTCCATGTGAATAAAAACAGCCAGGAAACATATTGAAGATACATGCCTGCAAGAGATGGGCTTCCCCTAGGTGCAGGGAGAGCCCTGAGTAACCTCTGTCATGGTCTTTTATTGAAGCATTATACAACAGGTGTGGGGGGCCCACGGACTGGAGCTAGGTGTTTATGTGCTCTTTCCTCATTGGCTGGACTCCCACCCTGTTGCACCACAGATGTCCAAAGTATAATACCTGCTTGCCAACAAGCCACCTATCTTATCTCATTAACATATGCAGTTGCTTGAGGGCTTGTCTCTGGGCTGCAAAACATCTCCATGCTGGTTAGGAGATTGTCTCAAGAACTGGTGGCCGCTTCTATAAGCCTAGTGCTCAGTCTCCTACATAGGTGGTTAAGAACCCCTAAATCACCAATGATATATACTGGAAAGCTTAGTGATTACCCTAAGAAGAGCAACTGTAGCACATTTAAATTATGTTGATCAATGAAAGAGTAAAAAGGAAAATATACTTACTGAGCTTAGAACTTCTTTTGAAAATAATTTAATTAATAATCTTTAAAAATTTTCACAGCACACACAAGATCCTCTAATGGCACACCAGTTGAAAATCACTGGATAGAATAATCTCAGTTATAGTAAAATTACCCCAGGGGATAGGAAAAGAAGAAAGAATTTAAATAGTGTTTTATGGAAGATGGTGGTCTAGAGACATCTTTGCAGCTGCTGGTGGTGAGAGGTGGTGAGATCGAGGAGAAGGGACTCCAGCCACCTCTGGTGTGGGTGCCCTGCCTTGAGGCATTGCTTTGGAGGAGCAGGGAGGCAGCAGGAGACTCCAAGAGCCAATGAAGAGGTCAGGAGCAAGGAGAACTGGCACAGAAGATGAGTGAGTGCTTGTGTACTGGCAGAAGCCAACCAGTTTTGTGGCAGGTTTCAAACAGAGAAGGCCAGTCTGACAGGGTTTTTTTTGGACCTGTGTACTTGCTGGAGCTACCTTGGGAGAGCTTAGGTGACACAGTGATCTTGAACAGAGCCCAGTGGCTATAATTGAGCTCTCATTGTTCTGCTGCAGGTCAGGCTCTGTCACTGTGGAAGAGCTGTCTGGGAGGAACCATCTGCAGGGTCCTAATGCCAAGCTTGTTCTAGCATGCCTGCTGAGCTGGGCAGCCACCTTTGGGGAGACTCAAGTGAAACTTGCAATTCTGAGAGAGCCACTTTGTGGCCAAGGGGCACTGATTGGAAAGGTTGAGGCATATCTCTTAAGTAGACTGACAGGAGCTTCAGGCTGCCAACTCTATGGGATTGGAATTACACCTTGTATCTTTTCAGGCCACAAGGCAATAAAGATGGAACTCAACTCTAATGAAAATTTTCATCTCCACAAAGGTATGAAAACTAAACAACCTTATGCTGAATGACAGTTGGGTAAAGGAAAAGATAAAGGAGGAAATCATATACTTTCTCAAACATAACAATATAAACCACCAAAACTGTAGGATACTGCAAAAGCAATCTTAAGAGGGACATTTATCACACTAGATGCCTACATCTGAAAAACAGAAAGAGAGCACATCAATAACCCAATGAATCACCTTAAAGAAATGGGAAAGGAAGAGCAAGACAATCCCAAACATAGTAGAAAAAAAGAAATAACCAAAATTAAACGAGAAATAAATGAAATTAAAAACAAAAGAATCGTTCAGAAAATTAAAGAAACAAAAAGTTGGTACTTTGAAAAGATAAATCAATAAACCATTGGCCAGATTAACTAGAAACATAAAAATAAAATCTTTAATAACTTCAATCTGAAATGAAAAGGGGGGAAATAACGACTGGTATTAGAGATACAAGAGATTACTTCTGACTACTACAAAAACTCTATACCCAGAAATTTGACAATGTGGAGGAAATGGACCACCACCTGAAATCACACCATCTCCCTAGACTTAACCAGGAAGAAATAGATTTCTTGATCAGATCAATATCAAGCACTGAGATTAAAGAAACAATAAAAAAGTTTCCACAAAAAAGCCCTGGACTAAAATACTTCACACCAGAATTCTATCAAACCTTCAAAGATGAGCTTGTACCTACACTGCAGAACCTATTCCAAAACAGTCTAAAGGAAGGAATCTTCCCCCAATATGTTCTATGAAGCAAACATCACCCTGACTCTAAATCCAGGAAAGGACCAAATTAAAAAGGCAGCCTATAGGCCAATTTCACTAAGGAATATTGATGTAAAAATGCTCAATAAAATCTTGGCTAATAGATTGCACCTACACATTAACAAATTATATATCACAATCAAGTGGGCTTCATGTAAGCCTGGTTTCACATACACAAATCCATCAGTGTAATTCACCAAATCAACAGAAGCAAAAATACAGACCATATGATCCTCGCAATAAATGCAGAAAAAGCATTTCATAAAATTCAGCATCCTTTTCTAACAAGAACACTTAAGAAAATAGGCATAGGTGGCACTCTGAAGCTGACTGGGCCATCTATGACAAATCCACAGTTAATATCATACCAAATAGAGTAAAACTGAAAGATTTTCCACTTAGAACTAAAAACATACAAAGATGTCCTCAGTCACCACTACTATTCAACATAGTGCTAGAAGTTCTAGTCAATGCAATCAGGCAAGAGAAGGATATAAAGGGCATCCATGTGGGGGCAGAGGAGGTCAAACTCTCATTCTTTTCTGATAATAATGATCTTATTCTTAGACAACCCCAGAAACTCAACTACAAAACTACTAGAAGTGATCAAGAAATACAATAATGTCTCAGGATATAAAATCAATGTCCACAAATCAGTAACCTTTGTATATGTCAATAACAGCCAAGTTGAGAAGCAAATCAAGGATACAATTCTTTACACAGAAGCTTCAAAGAAAAGTAAATATTTAGGAATATACCTAACAAAAGAAGTGAAGGATCTTTACCAAGAGAATTATGAAACCCTAAGAAAAGTTATAGCAGAAATGGAAGAACATACCATGCTCGTTGGGAAGAATAAACATTGTTAAAATGTCTATTCTGCCCAAAGCAATATACAGATTCAAACAATCCCCATTAAAATACCAACATCATACTTTGAAGAACTAGAAAAAATACATCATTTTGTATGGATCCAGAAAAATACCATATAACCAAGGCAATTCTTACTAATAAAAACAAAGCTGGAGACATCACTCTATCAGACTTCAGGTTATATTACAAGTCCACAGTGATCAAAACAGCATGGTATTGGCACAAAAATAGAGATATAGACATATGGAATAGAACAGAAAACCAAGAGATAAAACCAATCTCTTACTGCCATATGATCTTTGATATGGCAAACAAAAACATGCAGTGGAGAAAAGAATCCCTATTCAACAAATAGTGCTGGGAAAATTAGATAACCACATGTAAGAGACTAAAACTGGACCTGCACCTGTCACCACTTACAAAAATTGACTCAAGGTGGATAAAAGACCTAAATCTAAGACATGAACAGAACTTTCTCTGAGGTGGATAGACAAATGTCTAACAAACATTTGAAAAAATTCTCACTGTCCTTGATCATCAGAGAAATGCAAATCAAAACCAAAACCACACCGAGATATTACCTAACTCCAGTGAGAATAGCCTACCTCACAAAGTCTCAAAGCTGCAGATGCTGGTGTGGATGTAGAGAAAAGGGATCGTTTTCATATTTTTGGTGGGACTGCAAACTAATATAGCCTCTTTGGAAAGAAGTGTGGAGAATCCTCACTAGCTCGAATTAGACCTCCCATTTGATCCTGCAACCTCATTACTAGGAATCCACCCAGAAGAAAGAAATTTTTATCATAAGGACATTTGCACTAGACAGCTCAATTTACAATTGCCAAAATGTGCAAACCTAAATGCCCAGTGACCCAGGAATGGATTAACAAGGTGTGGTACATGTATACCATGGAATACTATTAAGCAGTTAAAAGAAATGGAGACTTTACATCTTTTGTAGTAACCTGGATGGAGTTGAAACACATTCTTCTTAGTAAAGTATCATAAGAATGGAGAATCAAGTATCCAATATATTCAATACTAATATGAAGCCAGTAAAGGATTCATACATGCCCTCACACGAGAAAAATTCAATTCAATTCAATTCTGGGGGATGGGGAATAAGAAAAGGGACTGGGGGAGAGGGAGGAGGATGGGTGTACTCCCACTTAATAGGCACAATGTTAGGGTGTACGGCAAACCTTTTGGGTGTAGGACACAATTATAAGAGGGACTCTACCTAACAAATGCAAACATCATAACTTATTTCTTTTTGTACCCTCAAATTAACCTGAGGGTACAAAATAAATTAATTAACCTATTTATTTACAAATAAATACATAAATTGCTTTTTATGAAATGAAGTAACATTGATCCTTAAAGATGACAAAGACTGCACTGGAAGAGAAAATTACAGAAAAATCTTACATATAGTGATAAAGAATTTTTAAATAAAATATCAAATGGAATTTAACAGCATCTTTAAAAATACATCATCACCATGTGAGGTTTACTACAGAAATACAGATTTCATTTAATATTAGAAAATCCAAAGAAGTAGGAAAAAATTATAATTATCTTTGTAGTAGCATGTAAAAGCATTTAAAAAATTCAACGTCTTCACATTTTAAGACACTCAACAAACAGGAATTGATGGATGCTTTTAAAACATGATAATAATTCTCAAAGTTAAAAATTTCTTAATGGAGAAATTCTAATGTTTTTCCTGCTCAAGTCAGAGTCAAGAATAAGATGAGGATGTCCACTAACTCCACTAGCACCTAACACTGTGTTGGAGGTATTAGTCAGTGGAATTAGATAAAAAGGGCCACTTACTTAGAAGTAAAGAATTGAAAAGAAAGAAACAAAATTATGTTTTAGATTATATTGAATGAATGTCTAAAATATATCACTTGAAAAACCACAATAAGTAATAAAAGAATGTCATAGAATGTTAGATTATAAAATCAGCATATAAAAAAGTAGGTTTATACATAAAACAAAAACTATTTCATAGATATGATGGAAAAGAAAATTTCATTTATAATTGCCAATAAAATGAAATTATGAAATGAAATAAAATAGAATGTAACAAAATGAAAAGGAAATGAAGCTAAAGAAAAAAAACTAGATGTGTATTTAACTAGATTATATTTTTTAAAAACTATAAAAGGAAAACTACAAACATTCCACCCAAAATGTAGAAGTAAACTTGAACAGCTGAAAAGGCATACTATGTTGCTGGATAGGAGAATTCAACATCATAAAATTGTCAATCTCTTTAAAATTGTTTTATGAATATAGTGTGATTTTAATAAAAAGCCATCAAGTTTTTATTTTTTGTAATTTAGACATGGTGACTAAATAGTTCATTTGAAATAACAGACAAGAAAAACATCTAGGTGAAGAAAAATAAAGAATGGACTAGCACAGCGAATAATAAAAACCATTTTGAAGCCTGTGCAATTAAAAGTTTGTGAACATGAATAAACAGTCAGACCAATGGATCAGAATAGAAAATCCAGAAATATATTCAATTGCATATGTATATCAATGAAGAAAAGATGAGCTTTTAAAAAATTGTTGCTGGGAGAACTGGCCTTATGCAAAGGTACAATTAGATTCATACCTCATTCTGCACATAAAAATAAACTTTAAATTGGGCGGTGCCTGTGGCTCAAAGGAGTAGGGCACCAGCCCCATATGCCAGGAGTGGTGGGTCCAAACCCAGCCCTGGCCAAAATAATAATAATAACTTTAAATGTATTAAAAATTTAGATGTAAAAAATGACACCCTACAAGTACCAGGGAGCAAGATTTCCAAAGTACAAATCAAAACTCAGATGCAATAATTGAAAGGATTGATACACTAGATAACAAAAATACAAACATTTTACATGACAGAAAAAAATCTACCATAAGAAAAGCAAAAAAGAGGGGGCGGAGCAAGATGGCGGAGGAGATGCACCCCTGAGTCAACTCTCCTGGTGATTTCAGGTGAGAGTGGGCTTATTAATCCCTTCCGCGGCATCCTTGCACAGATAAGCAGCACAGGGCGAACAGCAAAGAGGGGAATAGTTGGATTGGAAGTATAATCCAGAACCACAGTATCAGCCAGAAAAAAAGTCAGGACAGCAGCTGAAACGGCCCCATCTGCGCCCTGCGGCGTCAGGTCGCGGCTGGCATCCTTGGAATACAGACAACATAAGAGGCACCCCAGTTTTGAACGTCCCGGCGGCGGTAGCGAAGGCGACCCCTCCCCCACTGGAATATAGACTGCGCCTGGCGCTCCAAGTCTGAACTTCCCCGCGGAGGCGGCGGCGGGAGCGCGGAGCAGGCAACCCCTCCCCCACTGGAATACAGACCGCGCCTGGCGCTCCAGGTGGAATACAGACATTTCCCCGGACCACAACGCTCTCTGTTGGCTTGTTTTTGTTTTTTTTTTTTTTTTTTTGAGACGGAGCCTTGGGCTGTCCCCCTGGGTAGAGTGCCCTGTCATCGCAGCTCATAGCGGCCTCCAGCTCCTGGACTCCAGCGAGTCTCCTGCTTGCACCTCCCAAGTGGCTGGGACCCGGGGCGCCCGCCTCAGCTCCCGGCCATCTGTTTGGTGGCAGCCCTCGTTGTTTGGTGGACCTGGGCTGGGGATTCGAGCCCGCCACCTTGGGTGTGTGTGGCTGGCGCCTTGGCCACTTGAGCAACAGGCGCCAAGCCATTTTCGGTTGGCTTTTTAACTGACACCCTTCC
>CAUYQV010026125.1:0-23561 GCA_963574575.1 Galagoides demidoff | reverse complement strand
TTTTTTTTTTTTGAGACAGAATCTCACTCTTTCACCCTGGGTAGAGTGCTATGGCATCACAGCTCATGGCAGCCTCAAACTCTTGAGCTCAAGCGATCCTCTGGCCTTAGCCTCCTGGGTAGCTGGGACTCCAGGTGTCCGCCACAATGCCTGGCTATTTTTAGAGATGTGGCTTACTCAGTCTGAGCTCCTGAGCTCAAGTAATCCACCAGCCTTAGCCTCCGAAAGTGCTAGGATTATAGGCATGTGCTACTGTCCCTGGCCACTTTTCTATTTCTAAGGAAAATGAAAAGAGCTTTTATCTAGTAATCTGCATAGTTCCATAAAGTTCTCTAGAAAGTCCAATGTTAAGATTGTATTATTATTGACATGTTATTTTGATAAACAGTAATATTTTCATATGCATATATAGTATTTGCTTTGATGTCAACTAATTTGTACAAATAAAGCCTGCCAAGATTATGACAGAGATTAGAATAAATCTAAAGATCAATCTGGGGAGAAGTGACATACTGAGTCTTCACCACCAACACAGTATCTCTCTCTAATTACTGGGTCTTCTTTAATTTTTCCAATAATGTTTTGTTGTTTTCTGTACAGAGATATGGCATGCTTTTTGTTAAACTGATTCCTAAGTATTTTAATTTTTGACACTATTGTTAAAGGAATTTAAAAAATTATTTTCTAATTTCAGGTTATTCTCAGCAATGTTGAGATTTCCAACAACACTGAAAAACCGGCAAGGCAGTGATCTTTACAATTTCATTTGACATCTGAAGAGACAAAGACAGAGAGAAATAAAATGACTTATTCGATGTTAGAGTAACATTCGGAAGTACCCAAGCCAGGACTAAGTTTTTTCACACCAAGTTGAGGGTTCATTCCATTAGGCAGCTCAATGTGAGGTATAGAGGGTAGATGAGAAATTACAAAGTATTACTACCACACAGTATCAATGGAATTAAAGATAAAACTATCCTCATAGGACTGATAAAGAAACCAAAGCTCAAAGAAGCCTTTCCTGACCACCAGGATCCTGACCTAAATGGCCTCCCAGCCTTTCCTTATCATATTACCGTACCTTATTTTCACCTAAACACTTACTGCTACCACTTAAACATTTTTTTTTTTTTGAGACAGAGCGTCAAGCTGTCCCCCTGAGTAGAGTGCTGTGGCATCACAGCTCACAGCAACCTCCAACTCCTGGGCTCAAGCGAGTCTCCTGTCTCTGCCTCCCAAGTAGCTGGGACCACAGGCGCCCGCCACAACACCTGGCTATTTTTTTTTTTTTTTTGGTTGCAGCTGTCGTTATTTGGCAGGCCCAGGCTGGATTTGAACCCGCCACCTTAGGTGTGTGTGGCTGGTGCCTTAGCCACTTGAGCCACAGGTGCCGAGCCAAACATTTTGTTTTTGATCTGTCTCTTCCCACTTTACTGTAGGCTTCTCTAAAGAGTCTAAACCCGGCATATCCTGTTCACCCTGCCTCAGTGTGGCTCCAAACACATTCCTCAGCTCTCCTGACATGGCCATTTCACTTACTGACAGTCCCAGCGGCTGGTCCTCTGCACATATGCCCACCCCTACCCTCAACTCCCCAGGGTCACAGGGAGGCTGCACTTCTGAGCATTCTGTCTTTGGCAGGAGTACTAATACAGGCCTGTTCCTGTGAGACCTGTGACCAGGTTCTCTGTGGCTAGAGAACCTACACTGACCTGGCTGGGACTGCGTCAGCGCCGTGCTGCAGTCTCATTCCACTTCCTGCCTTCCCCCTTCATAGGTGTCTGACCAGCATCTGCTGTGGTGAGGCTCCCTGCCTACCCTCTTTTCACAGTGCTTCGCCCAGTACTTCTCTTGGCATATGTAAATGAACTCTTCTTGATATCTGCTCCTAAGAGAACCTGAACTAACACACCCAACTGTCCAAAACAGTGCTTGATGAACAAATGATTGCCCTGCCACCCCTGCCTAGAAAAAAAACAAATGCACCCATCAACGGCCAAGTCCCTCAGCTGGCCTCTCAGCCTGTTTGTAATTATGTGGATTCTAGTGGGCGTGAAAACATCTGTCCTAGATTCAGAGAAAACTGAAGCTACGGTTAGCTTCCTTATATTGAAATCAGCACGAGCTCTGTGTGATGCCTTCTTAAAGGAATGCAGGGACAGCAGATATACTGGTAAAGCCAAAGAAGGTCACCCCAACAGAATAGAGATGGCAGTGACTGTTCGCCAGATCCCTGGGCACACACTAAACCTCTGTACAGCCACTGGGACAGTTTGAGGTAAGAAACTATATCTAGGGGTGGTGCCTATGGCTCAGTGAGTAGGGCGCTGGGCCCATATACCGAGGGTGGAGGGTTTGAACCTGACTCCAGCCAAACTGCAAACAAAAAACAGCTGCAGTTTTTTGTTTGGGTTCCTGTAGTCCCAGGAACTCAGGAGGCTGAGGCAAGAGCCTAAGCCCAAGAGCTGGAGATTGCTGTGAGCTGTGATGCCACAGCACTCTACCAAGGGGGACAAAGTGAGACCTGTTTCTTTAAAAGAAAAAGAAACTCTCTCAAGTTCAGGGCATGGCTTAATAGTAAAGAGAGATTCGGGAGCCAAAATGTCTGGGTCTAAATAATAGCTCCTTTACTCCCTAGCTGTGTAAATTAGGGCAAACTACAGTAGAACCTCTGTATGTTGACCATGCAAGGGACTGTAATAAACTGGTGAACATATAGAGGTTGTCAAATAAGGAACTAGGCCTACTGTACTGATACATACATGTGATGCATGTCTGGTCAAGTAGGTCAACTTAAGGAGGTGGTCAATGTATGTAGTGGTCAACTATGGATGTTCTGCTGTATTTAATATCTCTGTGTTTCAGTTTATCTATAAAATGGGCATAATAATAGGTATTGATCTCATAGGATTATAAGAGTTAAAATCTGTGAAATGCTTAGGACACTGCCTGCTACACAGTAAGTGCTTTCATTAGTACTAGTTAGTACATTTAAAGAGACACTTTTGTTTTTGAGTACCACAATAGTATAATGCACCTCAAATCAGGAAGTCATCAAGGTTTATTTGGTAAATGTGTTAATCACACACAGTAAAAATGTTTTTGAGTTTGTTCAAAACAGAGAAAGGGCTAGGGGTGCCCATAGCTCAGTGGTTAGGGCGCCAGCCACATGCTCCGGGGCTGGTGAGTTTGAACCTGGCCCAGGCCTGCTAAACAAAAACAAAAACAAAAAGCTGGGCCTTGTGGGGTAGCACCTGTTGCTCAAAGGAGTAGGATGCTGGCCCCATATACTTGGAGGTGGCAGGCTCAAACCCAGCCCTAGTCAAAAACTGCAAAAAAAAAAAAAAAAAAAAGCTGGGTCTTGTGGTGGGCACTTGTACTCCCAGCTACTCGGGAGGCTGAGGCAAGAGAATACCTTTTTTTTTTTTTACAGACAGAGTTTCACTTTATTGCCCTCTGTAGAGTACCATGTTGTCACAGTTCACAGCAACCTCCAACTCCTGGGCTTAGTGATTCTCTTGCCTCAGCCTCCTGAGTAGCTGGCACTATAGGCATCTGCTGCAATGCCCGCCTATTTTTGTTGCAGTTTGGCCACGGCTGGGTTTGAACTTGCCACCCTTGGTATATGGGGCTGGCGCCGTACCCACTGAGCCACAGGCACCACCCCAAGAGAATAGCTTGAACCCAAGAGTTTGAGGTTGCTGTGAGCTAGGACACCACAGCACTCTACCAAGGGTGACAAAGTGAGACTCTGTTTCAATGAAAAAAATCAAAAAAACAAAAACAGAGAAAGGGGTAATTTGGAATATTTTAGTTTGGGGAAAAAAGAGGAGCAAAATAGTCCAAGAGCTGTTGTAAAGATCATAGAGAAGGCAACAATAACAATTTATTAGCCATAGATTCAACAAATATATGTACAGAGGGTGCCAAAAAATGTATACACATTGAGACAGAGTTTCACTTTGTTGCCCTTGGTGGAGTGCCCTGGCATCATAGCTCACAAACTCTTGGGCGATTCTCTTGCCTCAGCCTCCCAAGTAGCTGGGACTATAGGTGTCCACCACAACACTCAGCTATTTTAAGAGACAGGGTCTTGCTCTTGCTCAAGGTGGTCTTGAACCTGTGAGCTCAGGCAATCAACGTGCCTCAGCCTCCCAGAGTGCTGGGATTACAGGCGTGAGCTGCCTTATCCTGCCTGTATATACATTTTAAGAAAGGAAAAAAAATGGGGCAGCACTTGTGGCTCAGTGGGTAGGGCACTGGCCCCATATACCGAGGGTGGTGGGTTCAAACCCGGCCCCAACCAAACAGCAACAAAAAAATAGCCAGGCATTGTGGTGGGCACCTGTAGTCCCAGTTACTTGGGAGGCCGAGGCAAGAGAATCGTGTAAGCCCAAGAGTTTGAGGTTGCTGTGAGCTGTGACACCATGGTACTCTACCAAAGGGGACAAAAATGAGACTCTGCTTCAAAAAACAAAAACAAATAAACAAAACCCAAATTTTTATAACTATTTACAAATTATAATCAAATACTGTAACTAAAACATTCATTTGGTCAGGCAAGGTGGCTCACGCACGTAATCCCAGCACTCTGGGAGGAAGCCAAGGTCAGTGGATCATTTGAGCTCAGGAGTTGGAGGCCAGCCTGAGCAAAATAAAAAAAATGAGGCAAGAGGATCACTTGAACCCAAGAGTTTGAGGTTGCTGTGAGCAATGGCACCACGGCACTCTACTAAGGGCAACAAAGTGAGACTCCGTTTCAAAAAAAAAAAAAAGAAAAAGCACATAAATCTTACTGAAAATTGAGGGGCCAGGACCTAGAACTAGACAGAAGGGTCAGAGAGTCACTGGACTGAGAGACCAGAAAGTGGAGAACATCAGGCTCAGTTCACTGAAATCAGGTCCACGTCTTGTGCTCTTCTCTAGCCCTTGTTCCTGGAACAGGACCTGGAAAAGGCAGGTTTTCAGTGGGAAGGGTGCTGATGGGCTGAACATAGAAACAGAAACTGGCCCTCACCTAGAACTGTGGGTAGTAGAGTCCAAGAGGAGGAGGAAGCATGTTTTGTGGAAGTGGAAGCAGACTTTCTTCAGAAATGCAGGCACAGAGACCACAGGTGACCCACAAGTTTTCCAGTGGGTGGTGGGTTCCAGACACTGGCTTGAGGTCTGGAAAGACTCTATGACAGAGGCCAAATAAAAGCGAGATAGGCTCCAGTCCCGGGTGGGATTTAAGACAGCAAGCAGGTTCATAGGGCAAAGAGTGAAGGATAGGAAAATAAGGCAAGATTCCAGGGCTGGATCCTAGCTGGGTCCTGTACTCAGGGATGGAGCTGAGATGAAGGATCCCGGAGCTCTGACTGTAGGTGGCGTGCAGGGTGGGCCTGGACTTAGAGTTCTGAGGCCTCTGGCCTTAAGTACAGAAGCAAAGGCTGAGGACCAGGGAGTCCTGACAACAGCATCATCTCTGGATGACTGTTCCCCAGAGCTTTATTTCATGGACAGGGTAAAGCACTGCCTCTTGCCTTATGTATAATTCTTTTTTGTTTTTTAAATTTTTTTATTTTTACATAGACATGTGTTTATTAGGTTTCCACTTTTTGCCTTCACAAAATTAAAAAGGCTTAAAATTTAACAATGATAACAATGTTTAAGATAAGGACTAGAAACAAAAACTTCATAAAGAATGAATGAAGATAAATATATTCAGAAAAGAAATCAGACAATTGCTGTAACAAAGTATTAAGTAATAAAAATAGTAATGCAAAGAAATTAACATTCACATTGTCAAATAATAGTATGTCTATTATAGAATGCTTTGACTCTGAGGTTCAGTATGGAGTCATCAATTAACTTATTTTTTTTTCCAAAGTCTCAAAAATAGACAACTAATAATTATAAATAAAAATAAAAGATAATTTCAAAAAACAGATCATGCCAAATCTTATAGACAATAGAAAAAGAAGAAATACTTCAAAATCATTCTGCTTAATCTGGATACACGTGATAGTAAAATTGAAAAAAAAAATTAATATAAAGGGGAAATTACAAACATAATTCACTTTTAAATGAGGATGCAGTATCCTGTATCCTAAATAATTTATTAACAAGTTGAAGTAAAAGTTAATGTTTAAGTGATGTACTTTAGTCAAAATCAAATCCAATTTATGTGAGAATTAGTCATCATTTTCTTTTTTCTTGTCCTTATGCCTCTTTGCTTATTATTATTTTTTTGACACACAGTCTCACTTGGTTACCCCCAGTAGAGTGCCATGGTGTCATAGCTAAGATGCCACAGCACTCATCTCATAGTAAACTCAGACTCTTGGGCTTAATCAATCCTTTTGCCTCAGCCTCCCAAGTAGCTGGGACTGTAGGTGCCTGCCACAACACCCAGTTATTTTTTATTTCTTTATTTTTATTACTGGGGATTCATTGAGGGTACAAGAAACCAGGTTACACTGATTGCATTTGTTAGGTAAAGTCCCTTTTACAATTGTGTCTTGGCCCTAAAAGGTGTGGCACACACCAAGACCCCACCCCCCTCCCTCCTTCTCTCTCTCTCTGCTCTTCCTTTCTCCCACCCCTCTCCTTCTTTCTCTCTCTGCTCTCCTCTTCCCCCACCCCCACCATGTCATTAATTCTCCTCATATCAAAATTGAGTACATAGGATTCATGCTTCTCCATTCTTGTGATGCTTTACTAAGAATAATGTGTTCCACTTCGATCCAGGTTAATACAAAGGCTGTAAAGTCTCCATTTTTTTTTTTTAATGGCTTTGGCTATCATTTCACACACACAAAAGAACACTTTAACACACATGCACAGACATAAAGAAAATTTCTGAATAAAGGGAAGCCAAACGATCTGATTATACATATTTAGTTTTATGAAAACTGACTTTATCTTCCTCATTTTTTTTTTTCACTTTGTTGTGACCTGACAAAAATTTTCATAGCTCAGCATTGGTCTGCAGGCCTTCGTTTTGAAACATTTGCCATAGACCAGTATCTTCACAGTGTTCCAGCTTTCTCTGGCAACCATGAAAGATGAAGAGGAGGAGGCAGTACAGTCTAGTAACAGCTTGTAGCACTTGACACCCCACCCCCACAATATTCAAAGTGGTTCCCTCAGCCTGGTGCAGTGCAGCTCATGCCAGCAATCCTAGCTCTTTGGGAGGCTGTGAGAGGTTCACTTGAGGAGTTTGAGACTAGCCCAGGTAGCACAGCAAAATACTACCAAAATAAAAATAAACAGTCTCACACACCTCCAGTTCCAGCTACTTAGGAGGCTAAGGCAAGATGATTGCTTGAAACCTAGGAGTTTGAGGCTATTGTAAGCTATGATTATACCACTATACTATAGCCTTGGCAACAGAGTACAACTGTCTCCTAAAAAAAAAAAAAAAAAAAAAAAACAATAAAATTTAGGCCGAGCCAGTGGTTCACATCTGTAATCCTAGCATTTGGGAGGCTGAGGCGGGTGGATTGCCTGAGCTCACCAGTTTAAGACCATCCTGAGCCAGAGTGAGACCTGGTCTCTAAAAATAGCCAGGTGTTGCCGAGAGTGCCTGTAGTCTGAGCTACTTGGGAGGCCAAGACAAGAGAATTGCTTGAACCCAAGAGTTTGAGGTTGCTGTGAGCTATAATGTTATTGCACTCTACAGAAGACCAAAAAGTGAGACTGTCTAAAAATAAAATTTGAAAAGGAAATTATTCCCTATCACTAGTTTCATATATTGATTCCATTTGAGATTTGGTTAAAAGCAATCCTTAAGGCTGGGCACGGTGTCTCATACCTGTAATCCTAGCACTCTGGGAGGCAAAGGCAGGTGGACTGCTTGAGCTCAGAAATTTGAGATCAGCCTGAGAAAGAGTGAGACCCCGTTTCTACCAAAAACAGAAAAACTGAGGCAAGAGAATCACTTGAGTTCAAGAGTAGGAGGTTGCTGTGAGCTATGATGATGCCACAGCATGGTACCCCAGGCGACAGCTTGAGACTCTGTCTCAAGAAAAAAAAAAAAAAAAGAAGCAGGTTTGGCACCCATAGCTCAGTGAGTAGAGTTCCAGACACATACATCGAGGCTGGCAGGTTTGAGCCTGGCCCAGGCCTGCTAAACAACAATGACAACTCCAACCAAAACATAGCCAGGTGTGTGATAGGCACCTGTAGTCCCAGCTACTGAGGAGGCTGAGACAAAAGAATTGCTTAAGCCCAAGAGTTTGAGGTTTCTGTGAGCTGTGATACTACAGCACTCTACTGAGGGTGACATAATAAGACTCTGTCTCCAAAAAAAAAAAAAAAAAAAGGAATCCTTAAAAGAAGGTTTGATAATCACTCCTATTTTACTATTGAAGAAACCGAGATCTACATCAAGGTCTTCAGAGGTTCAAGGTAACATTACCACTAAATACAAAGTTCTAATTCTACCTCTAGTCCAAATTTAGAGTTAGACTGGGCTTTGGAATTTGGTCTGGGACCAACTCAACTATCACTTATTACCTTCCTTCACAAGGGATAATAAGAAGTACTTAATGAAAAACAACAACAACAACAAAATCTCAGGGAGATCTCAAGAGATATTTGGGAGCCATCCAAAGCTTCCGGTGTTGAGAAGCTGGGATGAGATGCTCCCGACTCAAGCAGTCTGTGGGTTTTGGCAGGTAACACGAGACTTTATCTATGCTGGCTGGCTGGCTGGGGTAATGAGGGGGAGTGTCTGGTATAAAAGGGAAAATAGGCAGAAAGATCAAGGCATAGAGGGAGGAGAATAGGGTCAGGTTTCTCCTGTCTCCTTTTCTTCCTCCAGAGGGCCTGTACTTTCCTGAAGGTCAGGGCTGCAGCCAGGTCCAGCACAAGGCAGAAGGATCTGGGAGGATTTTATGGAGTTCATGTCCTAACTCAAAGCCTGCTAGGGGTGGGGTGTGACTACAAACAAAAAGAACAAACAAGCAAAAGACTGAGGGGGAAGGCCTGATGTTTCAGTTATTTAGAAAATCATTTTTTATTTTTAAGACATGAGGATTTCAGATCTGGCTGGAATCTGGTCTGGATGTTTATTTTCCTCTTTTGTCTCAGTGGAAAAAAGGGTGGGTGATCCAGACAGCAGCCTCCGCCTCTGGGTCATTCTCTACTCTGTTCTTTCCTCTTCTAGAAAGGAGTCTCAGCCTGGGGAGCGGCTGTATATTACCTCCCACATTTGCTCTCAGCTTCTAACAAGGTTTCCCCAGAGGAGTTGAGAGATCTGATCTAAGAAGAAAAACCAAAATACAAAAGGTCGGGGAGAAAAACAAGGGAGGAAAAGGCCCTCCCAGGGATGAGAAGACAGGGTGAGGTCTCTGAGAAGGGCTTCTCCCCAGCTCTCCCACTTACTTTTTCTCATCATGGGGGAGGACCAAGGTCATTGGAATGCATCTCACTCAATGGACTGCCCATCAGAAATCCAGCTGGAGTAAGGGGTGACCTTTCCAGCACCAATAATTCTCTCTGGAGGGGAAGGAGCTGTTTGAAGACCACCCAATAACATTCCTCCACTGGATGTTGACGATTTCCCCAAAAGCATTCCTATGGGGACTGCCTGACCCCAGCTGGGACTGGAGACTTAAAAGTAATTCTGCTGTTGACTCAACTCAGGAGACTCAAGGATTACTAGAAGTTTAAATATTTACAAAATATTTAAAGGCAACAATCTCACCAAAATTTTAGTGGAGAAAAGGTGGGGAACAGATAAGAACAGTTGGTTGAAATGCTTGAGAATTCTTCATTCCATGAATTAGACATGTGACTACTGTGACATTCCTGCCAAGGAGTTCAAGAGGAAGGGGAAAAGTTAAAATAGTAGGGTATGGAAGAGGCTCTGACCTTATTTAAAATTTTCAAGAGTTGCAAAACGAGGCTCCTTCCCTAATTCTACCTTATAGTAGTTTGTTGGCTGCTCCAAGACACACTGTGTTCATCTTGCTACTCTGGCCATCAGAGGTTAGTATTAATGTGTAAGCAGCATCTCAAAATAGCTAGTTCTCAGTGATTTATCAACTTCTTGATTCTCTTCTTTTTTTTTTTTTTTGTATGAAAGGGCTTTATTGGCAAGGGAGGGATGCTGCAGAGCAGCACTGAGGAGAAAGGAGGAGATAAAAGGGGAGAGAAAAGAGGAGAGAAAAAGAGGAGAGAGAAGAGGAGGAGAGAGAGTGGAGGAGGAGAGAAGAGCAGAGCAGATTCTCTTCTTTCTTGTTTACAATTTTGTGACTTAGAAGCAGCCACATAAATGGGTCTCTGGAGAGGGGTTACAATGAAGAGTGCACAGCCCTGTGGGTCAAAGGCCCTGGATTCTAGACCCAGCCACTTTGCTTCCTGGCATTTCAACCTTAGTTTCCTTTCCTGCACTACAGAATAATGCTAGCAAGCTTTTGCCTATCTCATTTTGTTTCCTTATACTCAATTGAGACCACATCAGTGTTTGTGGACTGTAAAGTTCTCTAAAAGCACCAGATATTTAAGTCATATTCTGTTCATCTTGTCTTACAGATACAAAAATCACTATCATCACAACTACTACAGCTGCTACTGTCCACAACGTGTGCTATACGTCCTCCTAGCTTTCCCTGTGTAATCTGATGTAACCTCCCAACAGCTCTGGGAGAGAGCATCATCTCTATTTCACAGAGGATAAATCCTCAGAAAGACTAAGTTATTGATTTGACATATAGAAAATAAATAGCAAGGCTGAGACTGGAGCACAGTTAGCTGCTTTTCAAGTCCACATGACAGGAGCTGTGCAGGCCCTGGAACAGCCATGGAATAAAGGAAGGAGGGAGAGGATAAAAGAGAAAGAGATTCCTTGGCTTTGAGGATTCAAAAAGGGTGAGGGGGTTTCCTCATAGCAGATGAACTGTTGAGCACATGAATAATTCATGGAGGCTGTCTGCGAGAGCTGTATCTTTTTGTGTGTGGTACATCTGGTCAGGGACAGCTGCCCGCGACTAGGCCACAAACGTGAGAGCCTGGACGTGCCTGTGCCTGCTCGTGAACACAGCTCAGGACAACTCTCTGCTTCCTCATCCTAAAGGCTGTTTTGACTCCCAGAGGATGGTGGGGGTGGGAGGGTTTCTTACTTTTGTTGGTACAGGTATATATGCATAAACAAAAAGAAACCGTGTATATGTGGCCTGAAATCTTTTTGATATATGTACTTGGACCTGCTTTTCTTCTTGAGCATTACAGCCCTGCTTCCTTCTGGAAAGAATTCTCCATCAGGAGAGTGATGCTTCTTCCAACCGTATGTCGCTATTTAGACTCAGTGTCATTCCCATTCTGCTCTGGATCCTGCAGCCTTTATCCTAGACATTTTTGGCTGGAATATGTGAGCACTGGAGGGTGGCAGTAGAAATAAGAATCTGGGGGTGGCAAGACGGAAAAAAAAAGACTCCATCTGCCACAGAATCTCGTTAGAAAACAGAAGTTTTTAAAATGGGTTCTATCACAACTCTCAGTGGGGAGGCGGGGGGACAAAGAACAAGGGAGTATCTGCTTGAAGGAGTCTCCGCATGTGAAGAAACCTCTATAGGACCACACAGCGAGCAGGAGACTGGACTGAAAGACTCTGGAGTACTCCTACGCAGAATACAAGGTGAACAGACCTGTGGGGGATAAGCAACCTGAGGTGCTACCACAGGGCCTGCAGTCTGGCTGGATGCGCCCATGAAGAGGTATGGGGTGAGAACAGAAATTATTTTATCCCCATTCTACTATAGGAAATTGAGACTTTGATCAAGTGACTTGCCCATGTCATCACAGAGTGGAAATATGAACTCATGCATTCTTATTCCCAGCCTACTAACCAAGTTACAGAGCCTGATAACTGGATTACAGCCCTAGAAATTACTACTTAAGGAGTATTCCAGCCCAAGGAATTGAGCAATACAGGTTGGTGAGGAGGGAAAACTTAAGCCAGCTGCAAGACCCCTAGCAGAAGGGTGGGTGCTTCCAGCCCAGTGCATAACACCTAAAGGGGAAAGAACATCCAGGCTCGGCCTAGCAGATGTTTGTTATTTCAAGAGTATTGAAGACAGAGGACCTGGGTTAGAATATAATCCTGCCTTTCTCATTTTCTGGCTGTGTCACTGTCGGATAAAACTACTGCTACCTCAAAAGATTACTATGAATTCTTAGTGGGAAAATGTCTCTGCTTGCACAGAGTCCCTGCTCAATACATAGCTGCTGCTATATCTTTCTGTGTCCACTGAGGGTTCAGCATCAATACAGGGTGCTCTTTACCTAAGGCAGAGGCTAATATTAAGACCCCGGTGACTTGTGTTCTCAATAGGACTCAGTAAAAGGAGAGCAACATTGCTTGCACTAAGGAAGAGTTCTGGAGCTGGTAAGAATTAGGTAGCTCTTCCAAACCCAGCCTGGGGGTGGGGGTGGAAGAGGTAGACAGAGAAGATCTCCAGCCCTGAAGAGTTGAAGTTGCTGCTAAAGTTAATGCTGCTAGGCAGAGGAAAATGTACTCAGTCTTTTTATCTGAAAAATGGAAATAAAGTTGATAACGTGATTAAGTGAAATAGGCTCATAAGTGAAAGAAAGTAGATCCCAACTCTCAGCTAAAACAAACAAACAAAAAAACCACCACTGAATGGATGATTAAGCTGTATTAACTTACCTGAGGGTTGGTTTTATAAATATAATCCCGTTTTAAGAATGCCACTAAAGTAAAAAATAACCCATTAAGTAACTGAAATCTTTTAACATACCAGATTCTCCTCTGTTAAGGAAGAAATGCCTACTGTCTCTATCAGAAAGATCTCACAAAGAACCCGAAGGCTCTATCACAGATAACTAATATCCTTGCTCTGATAATTAAATGACTAGACAGCTAATAAAATAATCTCCTAAAAGAAGAAGCTAAAGGCTCAAGGGAATATATCCTGTAATAGACAAAGTCATTGAAAAAATACTCACTCGATTATTTGTCAATGCTCCCTCCCTCCCTGAGCTGGTGATGCACAGGCTAGTGTCTCCATCTGTGTAATGCTTCTTACGGCTCTCCTCTGGGACCGCCTGGCTGCACGGTGGTCCTCTTTCCCAGGCTATGATGTATGAACCCTGGGACTCTGCTGCTCATCTGTGTAGCCCAGATTAGTTACAACAGGGACTTGCACAGTATAAGTGCTCACCAAGGTTTGCAGAATGAATAAGTGAATAAACAATTTGTGAAGCAACAAATGAGCCTTGCTATCAAAGAAAGCAAGCTCAGAATGTGTGGTTTCTACATTTTTGTTATACTTAAATACTATACAGTAAGAGGAAGGATTCAGTCAATATCTTTTAAATCTGTGACCTTTTTTTTTTTTTTTTTAAAAAAGATATTTGTGGCTCGGCGCCTGTGGCTCAATCGGCTAAGGTGCCAGCCACGTACACCTAAGGTGGCAGGTTCGAATCCCCACCCCGGGCCCGCCAAACAACAATGATGGCTGCAACCAAAAAATGGCCGGGTGTTGTGGCGGGCGCCTGTGGTCCCAGCTACTTGGGAGGCGGAGGCGGGAGACTCACTTGAGCCCAGGAGTTGGAGGCTGCTATGAGCTGTGATGCCATGGAACTCTACCCAGGGGGATAGCTTGAGGCTCTGTCTCAAAAAAAAAAAAAAAAGATATTTGCACTAAAATAATTTTTGCTACATCTCAAGAATATGTTTTTCTTGGTGGGAACACTGCTGATCCCACAAGTAAATAATTAAAAGCAAACTGTTTTCTGGTTACATTTTTCCCTGACTCATATCTATTTCCTACAACATTGAGGTACTTCTTTTTTTTTTTTAAATTTTCTATCTCAAGGGAATTTATTTGTAACCTGTCTCTACATCATTTACCAAGTATTATATTTTTAACATTCATACTTCATCCCTTTCTTTTTTTTTTTTTTTTTTAACACTGAGGTACTTCTTAGACCCATTTCACACATTTTTTAAAGCTTTCAGACTGGTGGGTATATAGGGTTTTTCCCCCCTCTGCCTTTTCACTCATGTCTTTTTTTTTTTTTTTTGTAGAGACAGCGTCTCACTCTATTGCCCTCGGTAGAGTGCTATGGCATTACAGCTCATAGCAACCTCCAGCTCCTGGGCTTAGGTGATTCTCTTGCCTCAGCCTCCGGAGTAGCTGGGACTACAGGTGCCCGCCACAACGCCCAGCTATTTTTTCATTGTAGTTTGGCCGGGGCCAGGTTTGAACCCACCACCCTCAGTTTATGGGGCCGGCACCCTACCCACTGAGCCACAGGTACCACCCAAACTCATGTCTTGTTTGACTTCTACCCCCCCCTTTTTTTCATTGAACATACATTACTTTTCATTAGGAATAAAATACAGGGAAAAAATAAGAATAAAATCCATGAAACTCTTAAATGACAAAGACTTGGGGAAAATAGGAAATTCCACGTAGGAAGCAAAGATTATACCAAAGAACTTAGCCATAAATGGGAGCTCAATAACCTTCTCCAAAGAAGATAAAAATAATAGAATTCTTAGGGCAGGACATTTAGTTCAGGCACAACTGGCTATATAATTTGCTGAGCTCAGTACAAAAGGTAAACACAGAACTCCCTGTTCAAAAATTATTAAGAACTTCAAGATGGTAATAGCAGAGTGTTCTTAAACCTCCTGGCCTCAAATAATCCTCCTGCCTTAGCCTCCCAAAGTGCTATGATTACAGGTGAGAGCCACCACTCCCTGACAAGCAGTGTCAAACCAAGTTCAAGCCCTTCTGGGTGTGGGGCTCAGCACGGTTACGTGTCTGTAAAGTTGGTTCTAAATTCAGGAGTTCCCAAACTTGGCTGGTTGTCACAATCACACAAGAAACTTTAAAAAATTTAGATACAGTGCACATACTATATATTTCACAATTTTAAAGTGCAAAAGTCAGTGGTTTTGAGTATATTCACAAAGTTGTACAACTATCATCACTATCTAACTGCAGAACATTTTTACTACTTAAGAAAGAAACCCTGTACTCACTAGCAGTCACTCCCTATACCCTACTCTCAACCACCAATCTACTCTCTGTCTCTGTGGACTTAACTATTCTGAACTTTCATATAAATGTAATAATAAATATGTGGTTATCTGTGCCTTCTTTTACTTATCATATATTTTGCAGGTTTATACCTGTGTTGTAGCGTGTATCAGTACCTCATATAATTTTATGGCCAAATAATATTCCGTTATATGTATATATCATTTTTTATTTGTTTCTTGATGGATGTTTGGGTTATTTCCACTTTTTTGTTATTGTGAATAATGTTGCTATAGACATCCTCTCTCTCTCTCTTTTTTTTTTTTCTGAGACAAAGTCTCACTCTGTCACCCTGGGTAAAGTGCCTGTCATCATCGCTCACAGCAACCTCGAACTTTTGGGCTTAAGTAATTCTCTTGTCTCAGCCTCCCAAAGAGCTGGGACTACAGGCACCAGATACAACACCCAGCTAGTTTTTCTAGTTTTAGGAGAAGTAGGGTCTTACTCTTGCTTAGGCTGTTCTTAAAACTCCTGAGCTCAAGCAATCCACCAGCCTCAGCCTTCCAGAGTGCTAGGATTATAGGCGTGAGCCACATGACTGGCCTGAACATTCTTATACAAGTTTTTGTGTGAACATATGTCTTCGTTTCTCTTTTTTTTTGAGACAGAGCCTCAAGCTATCCCCCTGGGTAGAGTGCCATGGCATCATAGCTCATAGCAACCTCCAACTCCTGGGCTCAAGCAAGTCTCCTGCCTCCGCCTCCCAAGTAGCTGGGACCACAGGCACCCGCCACAACACCCGGCCATTTTTTGGTTGCAGCCATCATTGTTGTTTGGCGGGCCCAGGCTAGGGATTCGAACCGCCACCTTAGGTGTACGTGGCTGGCGCCTAAGCCGATTGAGCCACAGGTGCGGAGCCTGTCTTCGTTTCTCTTGGGAATATGCCTAGGAGTACAACTACTGGGTCATATGGTAATTCTTACGTTTAACTTTTTGAAAATCTGCCATACTGCTTTCTGTAGTGACTGTATCACTGTACATTCCCACGAGCAAAATCTAAGGTGGGACATATGAGCAGTGTATTTTTCCACACATTGGGAAAAACACATAGGGTTCTGCCAACACCCATTATTGCCCGTCTCTTTGATTTACAGCCACACTTTAATGGCTATGAAGTGGTATATCCTCATGGTTTAGGTTTGTATTTTCCTAACAGCTAATGATATTGAGCATCTTTTAATATGCTTATTGGCTATCTGCATATCTTCTTTGGAGAATTATCTATCCAGATCCTTAATCCATTATTTATTTATTTATTTTTGAGACAGAGTTTCACTATGTGGCTCTTGGTAGAGTGCCATGGCGTCACAGCTCACAGCAACCTCAAACTCTTGGGCTTACGCAATTCTCTTGCCTCAGCCTCCCAAGTAGCTGGGGCTATAGGCACCCGGCACAATGCCTGGCTATTTTTTGGTTGTAGGTGTCATTGTTGTTCGGCAGGCCTGGGCTGGATTCGAACTTGCCAACTCTGGTGTATGTGGCTGGCGCCTAGCCACTGAGCTACTGGCATCAAGACCCTTAATCCATTTTTAAATGGAATTGTATCTTTGTTGAGTTGTAAGAGTTCTGTAATAGTCTAGATTCTAGACCTTTAGCAGATATAAGATTTGAAAATATGTTTTCCTGTTCTGTGGGAGGAACTTTAAAAAACTATTGATTCCTCAAACCTAAATAAGATCTATGAAATTAGCACTTATGTAGAAAAGAAGTTTTTCAGGTGATTCTGATGACCTACCATTTGGGAATCAATGATCTACTACTGTGTTTTTCAGTCTTTAATGTGCCTACAAATCATCTGGGGATTTTGATAATAAAAAATCTGAAGAAAACAGAAAACCAGCATTAGAACGCCCACAGTAATAATTGTTGCAAATATGATGAATGGATGAATGCCAAAATTACTGGGCAAAAGTTAAAGGAGAAAAAGTGTATTTGCAGATCATCAAATTACCTCTTAGATGTTTGTTAGTTACAAAAATGAAGATAGTAACTTTACAGTTGAGAAACTTGGCTGATACTACCCTAATCAAGTGATCAAGATTAATATTACAAATCATAAGTCATATCAATACCATATGCTCTCTGATATAACATGCCTAGAAAAATACATCACCTTGGCCAGGCATGGTGGCTCATGCCTGTAATCCTAGCACTCTGGGAGGCAAAGGCAGGTGGATTGCCTGAGTTCAGGAGTTTAAGACCAGCTTGAGCAAGAGCGAGACCCAGTCTCTAAAAAATAGCTGGGTGTTGTGGTGGGTGCCTGTAATCCCAGCTACTTGGGAGGCTGAGCCAAGAAGATTGCTTGAACCCAAGAGTATGAGGTTTCTATGAGCTATGATGCCACAATACTCTACTGAGGGTGACAATGTGAACCTCTGTCTCAAAAAAAAAAAAAAAAAGTCACCTTTGTGGTAGTCTTCTCCAAAACTGATAAACTTGGTGTAACCATGAGTTATCAGACACACCCAAATTGAGGGACCTTTTACAAAATACCCATCCAGTACTCTTCGTTTTTTAATTTTTATTTTTTTGTTGAGACAGAGTCCCACCCTATCGTCTGAGTAGAGGTACAATGGCATCCTAGCTCCCAGCAACCTTAGACTTGGGCTGTGGGCATTCCACCACCTCAGCTTCGGGAAGCTGCTGGGATTACAGGCGCTTGCTGCAATGCCCGGCTGGGTTTTTCATTTTTTTATGAGTTGGGATCTCACTCTTGCTCAGGCAAGTCTTGAACTCCTGAGCTCGAGTAATTCTCCCTCAGTCCACCACAGTGCTGGGATTACAGGCATGAGCCATCACACCTGGCCCAGTACTCTTTAAAAATGTCATGGTTATAAGAGACAACGACACTGAGAAGCTGCCAAAGACTGGAGGAGACTCAAGACAGGAAATTAAATGCAATGTGGCGTCCTAGACTGAATCCTGAGCAAATTAAGGGCATCAGTGAAAATCAGGTGAAATCCAAAGTCTGTAGTTGAATTAACAGCATTTTACTGATGTTAACTGCTTAGTTTTGATAACTGTACCATGGTTACATAAGATGTAACATTAGTGAAAGTTCAGTAAATGGTATATTGGGAACTTCATGTACTATTTCTGAAATCCTTTTGTAAGTCTGAATTATTTCAAAGCAAAATGTTTCTAACCTGGGGGTGGTGGTGGGAGTCTTGGTGTGTGACATACCTTTTGGGGGCAAAACACAAGTATAAAAGGGACTTTACCTAACAAATGCATCAGCGTAAGCTGGTTTCTTGTACCTTCAATTAATCCCCAGTAATAGAAAAAAAAAGTTTTTAAACTATTCTGATACTGTAAGTCTGGTAAAAGCCCTAAATTCTGCCCAACAAGTTCCTAGGAGAGGCTGATGCTGCTGGTCCATACACCCCACTCCAAGTAGTGACAGTTTAAACCAGTGGTTCCCAAACTTAACTTTGCATTGGAGTAAACTGGACGGTTTTAAAAAACAGATTGTTGGTCTTACTCCCAAGGTTTCTGATTCAGTACGTCTAGGGTAACACTCAAGAATTTGCATTTCTTTCTTTCTGTTTTTTTTTTTTTTTTTTTTGAGAGAGAGTCTCATTTTGCTGCCCTCGGTAGAGAGCCATGGCATCATAGCTCATAGGCAACCTCAAACTCTTGGGCTCAAGCAGTTGTTTGCCTCAGCCTTCAAGAGTAGCTAGGACTATAGGTACCTGCCTCGATGCCTGGCTGGTTTTTCTATTTGTAATAGAGACAGAGTCTTGCTCTTGGTCAGGCTGGTCTTGAACTCCTGAGCTCAAGCAATCCACCCACTTCAGCTTCCCACAGTGGTAGATTTAGAAGGGTCAGCCACCACACCCAGCCAAGAATGTGCATTTCTAACAGCTTCCTGGGTGATGATCACGTTGCTGATGCTGCTAACAAGCTAAGAATGGTTTTTACATTTTCCAAAGGTTGTAAAAAAAATTAAAAAAATAGGAATATGCAACAGAGACTAACTGTGGTCTTTGAAACCTAAAATATTTACAGAAAATAGTTGCTTGCTACTCAGAATGAAGCTTTTAAAAGATAGTAGTGGCTACTACCACTCAGAGATTCTTATTTGCTTTGGCATGAGTTCTCACATCAATTATTTGTATAAATGCTCTCTTTAACTCTGATGTGTATTGAGAATTACTGTTTAGACTATCTGCTTCCTTCAGAAAAAAAAAACACTGCTCCTTAACCATCCTGGAGAGTTAGGGATGAGCCCAAACAAATGTCAAGGTGCATTTTTGCAACTTAAAACTTATTCCAAAAAGTTGAGCTACACTTCTGTGATTTTATCAAAACCCAAACATAAATTGGTATTTCTTACTTTCATCTGTCCCCTCCCAAGTGAATATAAATGAGCACGGGATTATACCACAGTCTCAAAGAACCACAAACAAAGAGATCTGAGTGTAACTGTGGATGATGTTCTGAAAGAGAATGGCTAGTTCTGACATAGATGGACCAGAGGAGAGACGAAGATGAGATCTTCCCTGTGGGATGGCTGACAGGTAATGGGGCCAGGATGCCAGAGAGCTAAGGGAGGGGGACTGAGGAATCCCCATGCTATTGAGATGCCTGAAGAAATACCACAAAATACTTATATCTTCATCACGACCCCAACATTCTTTGGTTTGTTGTTTGAGCATAATTAGGGCGAGGAGTCCCTCTAGTATCTGGAGACACCTTCACACTCTCACCCTTTGCCAATAAGTAGGCTTAGCTGGGGCTGCTCTCCTTGTCAAGGGTCTGAGAGCCTTGTCTAAGCCCCTCCTGAGAAAGGCCTATTTGTTCTCATACCTGTGCTCTCTTCAGCTTGGTTGAAGCCACAGATCTGACAGATGCTCTGAACCCACTTGTTCATGTCCTCTTCTGTCTCAGCCACCAGGTAAAAGGTACGCTCACTGGTCTTGATGTCAAACACAAAACTATCCTGCAGCTCCTTTTTGTTAAAGGTCAGGCCTGCATCCACCTGCTCACAGAAGTTCAGGTTGATGATCCGCAGGGGCTTCTTGGAGTGATCATTCTTGTAGTATTCCAAAACATCTGGGTCTCCACTCATCCGGCCACTCCGCAGGATAAACCAGCGCTTCTTCCAAGCCTAAAATGCACCAAGAGGGAGTAAGGTGAAGAAAAAGAAGTCATTAGTTATTTCAAAACTTTTAATAGATCTTCAGATATAAGAGGTTAAGGAAGAGGACTGTTGGACCTACAGGCTGCACATGGCCTGTCTTCCTTTCAGATTTCCCCAGAGTTTTCCCCACTTGGGCATTCCAATTGCTCGTGTCTTTAAGTTCCAAGCATCTTTCCCTTTTTTAAAAGTTTTGAATTAATATAAGTGAATATACATACAATTAGGTTACAATGTTTGCATCTTGAGGTTAGGGTCCTGTGTGGCCAACAAATACTTGGCAAGTACTTACTGAAAATGATTTTCTTTTCATTCAACGAATATGTTAATTTATTTAAACTAATAAATGGAATTTTAAAAGGTAAGTGTGAGCTTTCACAGTAGGAAGGAGAAAAGGAGGACAGCAAGAGGATTATAGAAAAAAATGAATAAGATAAAAATATGCAATGGATTCTTTATGATGGGACTTCTTTACCATCTTGTTCCCTTCATTCTGATAAATGTAGTGACCATACAATAAATATTTATAAGGGAGCCTGAGAGCTTCAGCTGAAAGGTATCCCATGATGTGGAAATGAAAAATTACTATTGGATTACTGACAAATAACTGCAAGAAGAATATGGGTATGTGAGTCCTGAATATGATAACAAAGAGAAGGCTTTTCCAGAACTATTCTCATACACAATCTCATACCAAAATTAACTCAAAATGGAATTATACAGGTCAAGCATGGTAGCTCACACATGTAATCCTAGCACTCTGGGAGGCTGAGGCAGAAAGATTGCCTGAGGTCAGGCATACACGTTTGAGGTTGCAGCAAGCTATGATGATGCCACAGCACTCAGGGTGACAGGGAGACAAAAAAGAAAAAAAAAAAGAGAGAGAGAAAGAGAGAATTATAGACCTTTTTAAAGAGAGGTCTTGCTCTGATGTCTAGACTGGAACACAGTGACCACAGCTCGCTATAATGTCAAACATGAGTAGCTGGGACTGTAAGGGCACACTGCCATGTGCTATTATGTTTTTAAATTAGTTTTTGTAGAGATGGGGTCTTATGTTGCTCAGGCTGGTTTTCAACTCCTGACCTCAAGCAACCCTCCCACCTTGGCCACCCAAAGTGCTGGGATTACTGACATGAGTCACCATACTTGGTCTGAAATCACAGCTTTAAATGTAAAATACAAAGAGAAGTCAGCAACCTATATAAACATGTGACCAAATGGGGTTTATTCCAAGGAATAAGGCTGATTCAATATTTAAAAAATCGATGTAATCTACTATATTAATAGACTAAAGAAGAAAAAAATCACATGGTTATGTCATTCAATAAGAGAAACAACTGGCAAAGTTCAACATTCATTATAAAAACTCAGAAAAACAGAAATAGAGAAATTCTTCAACTTAAGAACATCAACAAAAGACCAGTATCCAAAGTTATACTTAGTTTTGAAAGAATGCATGCTCTCCCATTAAGATCAGGAGTAAGAGTAAGATAAGGATATCTATTCTTATTGTTCTTATTCAATATATTGCTGGAAGTTCTAGTCAGAGAAACAAAGAAAGAAACATATATAAAAGGCATATAGATTAGAAAGGAAAAAAATAACCTGTCCCCTCATTTGCAGATGACATGATTATCTTTATACAAAATCTCAAGGAATGGGGAAAAAACTCCTAGAATTAATAAGTGAGTCTACCAGGGTCACAGGATACAAGATGAATGCACAAAAATCAGTTTACTTCTACATACTAGAAATGAACATGTGGAAACAGAAAATAAAAGTACAATGCCATTTATAATCACTTTTATTTATTTATTTATTTTTTAGAGACAGAGTTTCACTTTGTCACCCTTGGTAGAGTGCCGTGGAGTCTATAGCTCACAGCAACCTCCAGCTCTTGGGCTCAGGCGATTCTCTTGCCTCAGCCTTCTGAGTAGCTGGGACTACAGGAGCCCGCCACAACGCCTGGCTATATTTTCTTTTTTGTTGCAGTTTGGTCGGGGCCGAGTTTGAACACACCACCCTTGTTATATGGGACTTACTGAGCCACAGGCATTGCCCCATAATCACTTTTAAAGACTGAAGAGGTATATAAGTCTAAGAAAACATACAGAAATAGAGATATCTATGGCTAAATACTCTCTGATCAGACAGCCCTCGGATACATGCTGAAAGCTACACAACGCCGATGCAAGAAATCAAAGAAGATCTACAATGTTCATGGATTGAAAAATGCAACATATCATATCTCTCCAAACGGATACACAGATTTAGTATAATTCCCATCATCCCAGCAAGAATTTTTGTATATGTAGATAAGAATGTTCTACAATATATATGGAAAGGCAAAGGAAGCACAATAGCATACTTGAATTTGAGAAAGAATAAAACAGGAGAAATCAGACTACCAAATATCAAGACTTATTGCATGGCTATTGTAATTAAGATTGTATGGTAATGGATGCTCACACCAATGGAATAGATGGCTTTGTTGCCTTTTGACTAAGATCAATTGTAGAACAATGGAACAGATGAGAAAACCCAGAAATAGACCCACACATGGGCCCAACTGACTTTTAACAAAAGTGTAAAAGCAATTCAATGGAAAAAGACATCCTTTTCAAGAAATGGTACTGAATCCATGGGGGATGGAAGACCTCAACCTAAGTCTCACAATTTATACAAAAACTAACTCAAAATGAATCATGAACTTTAATGTAAAATACTATTGTTAAGGCATTTAGGAAAAAAGTTGGAAATCTTTGGGATCTAGATTTGGGTACTTCTCAAGACAAATCAATAAGCTTCTTCTATAATATTCAGTAAAAATAAGCCAAGTGCTTTGGGGGATAAAGAAGAGAGGCCAGAGTCAAATACTTCTTTCGAAGTAACTTACAATAGTTATACTATAGAAAGAAGACAAGGAATTAATATATATGGCTAAAATGAGCAGATTTTTATACCATAAAAGAGATATAATATGCTATTAGACCACAAAGCAGGGAATCAAACTATTGGTGGTGATGTTAAAATGAACAATGAGGAACGTATGGTTTGATAAATAATTTTAGAAAGGAAGGAGAGTGGCTCGGCACCTGTGGCTCAATCGGCTAAGGCGCCAGCCACGTACACCTAAGGTGGTGGGTTCGAATCCCCAGCCTGGGCCTGCCAAACAACAATATGGCTGCAACCAAAAAAAAATGGCCGGGTGTTGTGGTGGGAGCCTGTGGTCCCAGCTACTTGGGAGGCGGAGGCAGGAGACTCGCTTGAGCCCAGGAGTTGGAGGTTGCTATGAGCTGTGATGCCATGACACTCTACCCAGGGGGATAGCTTGAGGCTCCGTCTCAAAAAAAAAAAAA
>CAUYQV010026124.1:0-17559 GCA_963574575.1 Galagoides demidoff | reverse complement strand
CAAACAACAATGATGGCTGCAACAACAAAAAAAATTGCCGGGCGTTGTGGTGGGCATCTGTGGTCCCAGCTACTTGGGAGGCGGAGGCAGGAGACTCGCTTGAGCCCAGGAGTTGGAGGTTGCTATGAGCTGTGATGCCATGGCACTCTACCCAGGGGGATATCTTGAGGCTCCATCTCAAAAAAAATAAAAAATAAAAAAAAAAAAAGAAGAAGAGGGAAACGAGATGGGTGAGAAGAAAACTGAGTGCTAAAACCTGGGCCGGGGGAGGTTTAGTTGTTCTGGAGCCTTCAAGGTAAAATAATTTACAGACTATAGAAGTGAAAGACGATACGGCAAAATTATCCTATAAGGTTTAATCTTCTGAGCGGAAGAAGACTGAGAGAGATGGGAGAGCTGAGATGACGATGACAGACATCATGTGGTTTCTAGAGAAGGAAGCATAGCTCCTCCATTAAAAGTCAAAGCTAAAAAAATAAATAAATAAAAGTCAAAGCTATACGGAGGGAGGGTAATTGGTGGGATCACATCTATGGTGCATCTTACAAGGGTACATGTGAAACTTACTAAACGTAGAATATAAATGTCTTAACAAAACTAAGAACATGCCATGAAGGCTATGTTAACCAGTTTGATGAAAATATTTCCGATTGTATATAAAACCAGCACATTGTACCCTATGACTGCATTAATGTACACAGTTATGATTTAATTAAAAAAAAAAGTCAAAGCTATATACAGGAGCTCCTTCTGTATCCCTGTCCCCACAAATTTTTCAGCTAGTGTGTTCATCTTTCTCTTTTCCTTCAGCTCACTGAAGAGATGTTTCTTCTCTCTTCTGTTCTCAGGATATTTTTCACTTCTTTTTTCTTTCCCTTCAGCTTATAAAAAAGTCTTTCTTAATTTCTTCATATAGCCCTCTTGATGCTAACCATTCTCCTTACCTTTAGAGCCAAGGCCCTGGCATGTCTTTATCATGCTATAATCACTGGCTTGCTTATCTATCTCCCCACCAGCCTAATAGGGAGGGGAGACCACTTGCTGGTAGGGAGACCATGTCTTATTCACATTCATCCCAGTGCCCAACACAGAGCTTACTATATAACTGGTTGTGTTGAAGTAATCAATAAATGTACAATGTTTGATTTTATTAAGCATTGTAATTTGAATTTAGGGCAGCCCTTTGAGATTGAATGAATGAATAAAAACCTAACCCAACAAGGCTCAGAGATTTCAAGAGATTTGCTTGGTTTCACCCAGCAAGAAGAGCTAGACCTTAAATTTAGGTCTTCTAGGACTTTTCCCTCTACATCCCTCTTATGCCACAAATGTGTCAGCATTGGACAGCCCTCAGATATTCTTAATCTTAGCAGCAATACCGAGTTAGCTTCTATTAAGTACTTAGTACATGCCAGACATGGTTCCAAGTATTTTCCATGTAGTATCTCTTCAATATTCACAGCAATCCTAAGAGACAAATATGGTTGTCCCTTGGTATTGTTGAGGATTGATTCCAGGGTCCTCCATGAATAACAAAATCTGCAGATGCTCAACTCCCTTATAAAAAACTGGGAAAAGTAGATATGGATACAGAAGAATGAAACTAGGCCTCTACCTCTTAATCAACTCAAGATGGATTACAGACCTAAATGTAACACCCTAAATTATAAAACTACTAAAAGAAAACATAGGGGATATGTTGCAGGTACATTAGTCTGGAAAAAGATTTTATGAATAAGACCTCAAAAAAACAGGCAATAAAAGCAAAAATAAGCAAATGGGATTATATCAAACTAAAAAGCTTCTGCATAACAAAGGAAACAATCTGTAGAATGAAAAAAAAAAAGACAACTCACAGAATGGGAAAATATTTGCAAGCTATTCATCTGCCAGGAGATTAATATTCAGAATGTACAAGGAACTGAAACATCTCAGATGATTTGATTAAAAAATAGTCAAATGATCTGCATAGACATTCATCAAAACAAGACATACAATTAGCCAAAAAATGTATGAAAAATGCACAATGTCACTAATCATCAGGAAATACAAATTAAAATCACAATGAGGTATCATATACCCCTGGTTAGGATGACTATTATCAAAAAGACAAAAAAATAACAAATGCTAGCAAAGATGCAGAGAAAAGGAGACTCTTAGACATTGTTGGTGGAGTATATAAATAGGTACAGCCACTATGGAGACCAGTATGGAGTTTCCTCAAAAAACTACCACATAGGTTTGGCACCTGTGGCTCAAGTGGCTAGGGCGCCAGCCACGTACACCTAAGGTGGAGGGTTCGAATCCAGCCCGGGCCCATCAAACAACAATGATGGCTGCAACCAAAAAATGGCTGGGCGTTGTGGCAGGCGCCTGTGGTCCCACCTACTTGGGAGGCTAAGGCAGGAGACTTGCTTGAGCCCAGGAATTGGAGGTTGCTGTGAGCTGGGATGTCATGGCACTCTACCCAGGGGGACAGCTTGAGGCTCTGTCTTAAAAAACAAACAAACAAACAAACAAAAAAACCCAGAAAAAACTACCACATAATTCAAGAATCCCACTTACTTGTCCTTTACCCAAAGGAAAGGAAATCACTATATCAACAAGACATCTTCACTTCCATGTTTATTGTAGCAATTTTCACAATGGCCAGTATATGGTATTAACCCAATTGTCTAACAGATGAATGGACAAAGAAAAGGTTGTATATATAAACAATGGAATACTGTTCAGCCATAAAAGGAACAAAGTCCTGGCTCAGCGCCTATAGCTTAGCAGTTAGGGTGCCAGCCATATACACTGGAGCTAGCAGGTTTGAACCTGGCCTGGGCCAGCAAAACAACAATGACAACTACAAACAAAACTAGCCTGACATTGTGGTGGGTGCCTGTAGTCCCAGCTACTTGGGAGGCTGAGGCAAGAGAATTGCTTAAGCCCAAGAGTTTGAGGTTGCTGTGAGCTATGATGCCATGACACTCTACTGAGGGCGACATAGTGAGACTCTGTTTCAAAAAAAAAAAAGGAACAAAGTCCTGTCATTGTCATTCATGGCAACTAGGGTGGAACTGGAGGACAATACCTGTATAAGTGAAATAAGCCAGAAACAGAAAGCTAAACAGTGTCTGCTCTCATTTATATTTGGAAGCTAAAGAAAAGTTGATCTCACAGAAGTAAAAAGTAGAAGAGAAGATAGTAGAGGCTAAGAAAGGCCGGGGAAGGGAAGGGTAGGGAGAGATTTGTTAAAAAGACACAAAATTACAACCAGATAGGAAGATTAAGTTCTAGGCTTTTGTAACATTGCAAGGGGAATGAAATATGAAAAATAGTATTAACACTGGCTGGATATTTTCCAGATAGCTCTTGTATATTATATAGTTTCAACTAGCTAGAAGGATAGTAAATGTTCTCAGCACAAAGAAGTGATGAGAGCTTGAGATGCTAATTATCCTGGTCTGATTACTATACATTGTATGTATTGAAAGATCATCATGTGCATTATGAATCAATAAAAAGGAATAGACTGCGTAAACCTACATACATTCTCCTGTATACTTTAAATCAAATCTAGATTGTTTAAAATACTTAATGCAATGTAAATGTTATGTAAGTAGTTGTTATATCGTACTTTGAAATTTGTATTTTTTTTTTGTATTTTTGTCTTTTATTTTTCTAAATATTTTTGTTCTATAGTTGGTTGAATCCATGGACGTAAGGCCCACAGATACAGAGGGCTAAATGTACTATTTATTAATTCAGTTTACAGAAGGGGGCACTGAGATTTAGAGAAGTTAACTAAGGTTTTTTTTTTTTTTTTGAGACAGTGTCTCAAGCTGTTGTCCTGGTTAGAGTGCTGTGGCATCATTGCTCACAGCAACCTCCAACTCTTGGGCTCAAGCGATTCTCTTGCCTCAGTTTTTCTATTTTTAATAGAAACAGGGTCTCCCACCTTTTTTTTTTTTTTGCTCAGGCTGGTCTTGAACCTGTGAGCTCAAGCAATCCACTCACCTCGGTCTCTGAGTGTGCTAGGATTAACTTAAGTTCTTAAAGTATGACAGGTATTAATTAAATGATAGGGCTAGGAGTTGAACTAAGATTTGTCAATGGTGAAAGGTGGAATTCAGTTTGAATCTCAGGTTTACCTGCCTCCAAATCCCCCATAAATCTCTTGTCTCCTCACTGTGGCAGCCTGGAATAGTCTCTGTTTGGGTTGCAGCCTGCGGTGGCTTTGGTTTCCCTCTGAAGAGGTAAGCCCAGAGGCTAGTGCCCGTTTCAAGGTTCTGATCTATGAAGCTGAGGGAGAAGGATGGATAATTAGACCTATGCCTGGAGCCTGAGGAGATTCCCAAAGGAGAGTCATTTCTACGGACTCAAGGAAAGAAGGAAAAACCCCGAAGAACTCATCTGTCCCTTAGAGAGGACACTGGGGAGAGGGTAAGGTGACAGTGTGCTACCTAACATTCTCATCTCTGTGGCTCTTGGTAGTTCTCACAGAGCAGTCACCTCTGCTAAGGGATTTCTCTCATTTTACACATAAGCCCTTAGAGGTTCAGAGAGAGAGAGCAAATCAGGTGTTAAGTCAGGCTCCATCCCAGGGGCACAAACAGGCATAAACTGATATTGCTGACCGGATGAGTTGGGGCTCAGCTGGAAGGAACTCTTGCAATTTGGATGTTACATGGACACTTAGGGGTTATCCAAAGTCAGGAAAGGACAATTAGGTAGCATTGGGAGAGCCCAGGGGTGACAGGGACCCAATTTAAGGGCATTATGTGTGTGTGTGTGTATGTGTATGCATGTGTACTCTGCCTACACATCTACCTGGTTGGTGAGGTATTTACTTCCCCAGTTGGGGGGCTCAGGAGCTAAGGCAGAAGGTGAGTGCACTGTGCACTCTGCTGTGAAAACCTGGGGACCACAGAGGCAAGGGCTGCTCCTCCAGGGGACCATCACCAATCTGTCCTATGGAATTTGGAAAGAGCAGGCCTGAAAAAGCTCCTTTCCCTGTCTTTTTCTGCCTCCTTTGGATTTTTAAAAAACTAATTCTATTTTATCTCCTTTTTTGGTTTATTAGCATTTCCTTTGTTCTATTATTTTAGTGGTCACTTTAGGTTTTATCGCACACACCTGTAATTTATCAAAGTCTATCTTCTAGTAATGTTGCACCACTTCACAGATAATGAGATCCTTACACAAACTTCCATTTCTCCCCATCAGTTTTCTTGTTATCATTGCCATACGTTTTACTCCTACACTAATTATAAACCCATGATATCTTCTAATTTCAGGGCTTTTATTTATTTATTGTTTTTTGAGACTTGGTTGCCCTGGGTAGAGTGCCATGGTGTCATAGCTCACAGCAACCTCAAACTCTTGGGCTCAAGTGATCCTATTGCCTCAGCCTCCTGAGGAGCTGGGACTACAGGCATCTGCCACAACACCCAGCTAATTTTTCTATTTTTAGAGATGGGGTCTGGCTCTTGCTCAGACTGGTCTTGAACTCCTGAGCTCAAGCAATCCACCTGTCTCGGCCTCCAGAGTGCTAGAATTACAGGCATGAGCCATAGTGCCCAGCCTATTTTGGAGCTTTGAAAACAGTCTATTCTATCTTGCAGACATTTAGAAAAACATGATAAAAATCAATATTATGTTTGCAAAATTCATTTATGTTGTATGTAACTGTAGTTTATTTTACTTTTTACTTTTTATTTTTGAGACAGAGTCTCACTCTGTTGCCTGGGCTAGGGGGCCATGGCATCAGCCTAGCTTGCAGCAACCTCAAACTTCTAGGCTCAAGCCATCCTCCTTGCCTCTGCCTCCCTTACAAGTAGCTGGGACTATAGATGGCCACCACAATGCCTGGCTAATTTTTCTATTTTAAGTAGAGAAGGAGTTTTGTTCTTGCTCGGGCTCCTGAGCTCAAGCAATCCTCCCTTCTCAACCTCCCAGAGTGCTAGGATTACAGGCGTGAGCCACCACACCTGACTATTTTATGGTCGATAGGATTCCAGTGTAGGACTGTCCTATAATCTATTTACATCTTCTATTAAATTAAAATGTTTATGGTATTGCTAGTTTTTCAAAACTAGGGACAATGACACTATATTCATTTTTTTTTTTTTCTTTTTGAGACAGTCTCACTTTGTTGCCTGGTCTAAAGTGCCCATGGCCTTAGCCTAGATCACAGCAACCTCCATCTTCTTGCCTCAGCCTTCCAAGTAGCTGAGACTACAGGCACCAACCATGATGCCCAGCTAACTATAAATATTCTTGTACATGTTTTTAGCTGGGACTATTCGGAATATAGGCACATGCCACCTCACCTAGCTAATTATTTTTTGGAGAGATGGGTGGGGTCTTGCTATGTTGCTCAGGCTAGTCTTGAACTATTTTTTCCAGGTTGTATAATTGTTCATAATAGTCTCTTATAATCCTTTTTATTTCTATAGCATATATTATAATGTTTCCCTTTTTTTTTTTTTTTTTTTTTTTTTGCGGTTTTTGGCCAGGCCTGGCTTTGAACCCGTCACCTCTGGCATATGGGGTTAATGCCTTACTCCTCTGATCCACAGACACTGCCCTATAATGTTTCCTTTTTCACTTATAATTTTATTTATGTGAGTATTATCTCTTTTTTCTTTCTTTCTTTTCCTTTTCTTTTCTCTGTCTTCTCTCTGTCTCTCTCTTTGAGACAGGGCTCACTCTGTTGCCCAGGCTAGAGTACAGTGGCATTTTCAAAGGCTCCCAAGTGTTGCCTAAAATTGCTCTTTTCCCAGCATTATGTCTCCTTTTTTCCTCATCACTGTCATCTAACAGCTTCAAGGTTATCTGTTTGCACAGAGGACCTTGACTCAGTCTGTCTTCTCTGCCCAACTCATGACACTCCCTGGAACTACAGTAAAAATTCATTCATGTCGATGATCCAGTCAGCATCCTTGCTTGTTATTTGCCTCCTTCAGCACAGGTGACTGACATATTCTCCATGTAATCCTGGCCACAAATATTATGGTCCTACCCTGGATCATCATGCAGAAACATCATTTCTGAACTCTTGTATTTTAGTATTTTCTTTCCAGCCACCTTATTCCTTCCCCCTGCTTTCTCTGCTTTTATCTATCATGATGACTTCTTTTTCTTTTTTTTTTTTTGAGACGGAGCCTCAAGCTATCCCCCTGGGTAGAGTGACATGGCATCACAGCTCATAGCAACCTCCAACTCCTGGGCTCAAGTGAGTCTCCTACCTCCGCCTCCCAAGTAGCTGGGACCACAGGCGCCCGCCACAACACCTGGCCATTTTTTGGTTGCAGCCGTCATTGTTGTTTGGCGGGCCCGGGCTGGGGATTCGAACTCGCCACCTTAGGTGTACGTGGCTGGCGCCTTAGCTGATTGAGCCACAGGCACCGAGCCTATCATGATGACTTCTAAGCCCTTAATCTTTCCTTAGTTGTTCTCCTGTCTTCTCTGCCCTCCTCATGCTTGGGTGGCAGGCAGTATGGTCACTCTCCCTCCAGCACTCTTGTTTGTCTGATTCTGACAACTGGATGAAAGTGGTTCTTTGACTGCTAAGAGTCTCTGGAGAAACAGCACAAGTGTGAAGTTCTGCATCCGTCTGTACTCCTTTCTTTCTGCTGTTGACCCTTGAACAACATGGCTTTGAACAGCACGAATTCACTTACACATGGATTTTCTTCCATCTCTGCCACCACTGAGGCAGCGAGACCAACCTTCCTCTTCCTCAGCCTATTCAACATGGAGACTGTGAAGATGGGCACCTTTATGATGATCCACTTCCCCCCTTAATGAATAGTTTGTTTTCTCTTCCTTATGATTTTATTAATAGTTTTTTCTTTTCTGTAGCTTACTTTATTGAAGAATACAGTATATAATTGATATAACATACAAAGTATGTGTTACTCAATCATCTATGTTTATCAGTAAGGCTTCTGGTCAGTGGGCTATTAGTAGTTTAGTTTGGAGGGGGAGTCAAAGTATACACGTATGTAAATTTTCTACTGCATGGAGGGTCAGTTAACTCCCCATTTCTCAAGAATCAACTGTATGTCAGAAAAGGAGGGTCTTCCTTCTCTCAAGATTCAGCTTTCCTCTAGTTCTCATCGGGAACCTCTCTTACCGGATCATCCCTTAGCTTTCCTCTTAACTGGCTTCTCCTCTCCCTATCAAGCAGGTAATACTATGATTCATTTTGCAGATGAGAAAACTAATGTTCAGGAGAAGTCCAAGCTTGCTTCATGGTCTCACATCTGTAAGTGGCTGAGCCAAAAATAAAATTCAGATCTCCCCCCTCCACGTCTCACATTCTTTTCTACTCTGCAATTTTGCCAATATCCTCTTCTCTACCTTCCCTTTCATCTGCTCCTCTATGTTCTCCCCAGAATCATGGTGGTTTTATTCCAGGCCCTACCATTCTACTGCATTGAAATTGATGGCTAATGCCTATGGATCTTTGAACTTTAAATCCCATGAAGGTGAGGGTCATCTCATGCTTTTCATTGTATCCCCAGGGCCTGAAGAAAGGAATTGTCCTCACTAAACCTGTTCATTATTGTGTCAAAGGACCCTCAGAGGATTTAGCATTGATGACCCCTCCGACCTTCTTCACATCGTCCCCTCCCCTTGCTTTGATGAAGCCATTCTCTCCTCACTTTCCTTCTGCCTTTCTGGCCCTTACATACAAACTCAACCTTCTGATTTCTTTTGTATCTGTCCACCTCCCTTCCGGCTTGCTGTCACTAGTCAGGTTCAGAATACTGTAGTTGCTCATGTGGACTAGTGAAACAGTTTCCTGTTTGGTCTCTTGGTCTACAGGCCTATCTCCTTCTAATCCATACTCTGTTGTGACTGCAGAGTTATCATTCTGGAACACAAATATGATCTGGCTAGGTCCCTGATTTGGACTTTTGAATGGTTACATGCTATCTGGACTAAAAACTCAAATTGATTATCACAACATACGATGCCTTTCATCATGTGGCTTCTGCTTACCTGTTAAGGGGTGCCTAACATAGCCACATACAAATCCTCTTCCCCTCCTCCTCTTCCTCTTCTCCTAAGATGAATATACAAAGGATCTGCTAACCCCACCCATGGAAGTTCATGCCAAAAGACCCTAACCTGACAGGCAACCTGTAGAATGTGCCCACCCACCCATGGCCTCATGTAAAGAGGCCTCTAACTGTCCTCTGGGTGCAGATACCATCTTTGCACTGCCCAGGCAGGTCACCCCCCCTTTTCAGTTAACCTGGCCTCAACATCTCTTCTGCAGCCTGGCCTTTGGGTGCCATTTTTACACCTTTTATTATCCATCCAGCCTTATTTCTTCCATGCCCCATATTCTCTCTGTGCTGGGGAGATATAGGACAACCAGTGTACCTCCTTCCTGCTGAGTTTGTCTGTCCTCCTCTGCCTTTGTGCTGTTCCTTTTACCTAGAATGAGTTTTGTTTTCTCCTTCTCCTTCCTCCCCAGAGAACACTTTAATAAATATTCTTCAAATCTAACTCAAATTCACCTTCTCTGTGCGGTGTTCTTAGTTTTATGAGTGTCCCCTCCTCTGTGTTCCCACAGAATCTAGTGCTATAAATAAATATTATATCTCTTTATAGCATGCTAGATTGGAACCTCCCTCAGGGAAGAGGCTGAGAGTTTTTCTTTTTCTGCCATCATAAAGTTACATAATGTATGTATAATAAACATCTGATGAATAAACAAATGAGTGACTGAATGAGACTCATATGCAGAAGGAAGGGGAGAGAACTTACAAGCCAGAGACAAGCTTCTTTTGTAGCTGATTACTACAAACTCTGAATGAGTAGCTATTTTTCAGAAAATGAATACATGTTTAAGCATCTCAAAGATAAGTGCAAATAGCTAAGCCAAAATGTAGCAAGGATGTCTCACAAAATTATTCTCCCTTCACTGGATCAGCCACACAACTGTCAGAAATCAGCTGGGTAACTCCCTATGTGAGGGCAGAGGCTTCTCAGCGGGGTCCTACAGCTGGGGTTTTTGGAACAGAGTTGCCAGGTGCTGCCTGATCTCCTTGGTTCTGGCACCATAGATGATGGGGTTGACCAGACATGGAAGCAGCAGGTAGAAGGCACTGAGCAGGTTGTGCACATCCTGGGAGGCAGTGCGGGCCACACGGTAGACGATGGATGAGGACATTGTTGAGGAGTAGACAGTGAAGATGACCAGGATGTGGGAGCCACAGGTGTTCAGTGCCTTGGAACGTGCTCCACTGGAGGAAATCCTGAAGGCAGCATGGATGATACGGGAGTAGGAGGCTCCTAGCAGGAGCATGTCTAGGACTCTGTTGAAGATGCGAACGGTAAGCCCCACAGTCTTGTTCAGGGAAATGTCCCCACAGGAGAGCTTCATTAGGGCCATGTGCTCACAGGCAAAGTGGTGGATCACGTCTGAGCGGCAGAAGCGAACCCGGGAGGCCAGAAAAACCACTGGAGCAACAATACATGTGCTCCTGGCAGCTGCCAACCCCAGCAGGCCAGCCAGTAGCTGGCCTGTCACTATCTCTGAGTAGCGGAGAGGGTAGCAGATGGCGACATAGCGATCCAGGGCCATGACCAGGAGGATGTTGCAATCAAAGACAATGAGGAAGTAGATGCAGAACATCTGGACCAGGCAGCGAGCCAGGGAGATGCGATTGAAGTGTGGGGAGAAGCTCAAGAGCATGGCGGGCACCACAGTGGAGGCAGCACAGAGGTTGACAGCCAGGAGCAGGGCAATGAGCAGGTACATGGGCTGGTGCAGGCTGCGCTGGGCTACCACTGTGTGGATGACCAGGGTGTTGGCGGAGATGATCACCAGGTAGAGGCTGAGGAAGGGCAGCACCAGGAAGGTGCGGGACTCTCGCAACCCTGGGAAACCCACCAGGAAGAAGCTGGTGTAGGATGTATTGGAGCTTCCATTGCTCCACACCAACATCTTCCCTAGGGGTACAGGATGGCTCTGGGGAGTGGGTAGGGGAAGGCGGTCTGGTATCTGTACCCAGTCCTGGAGAGACCCAGCCTCACCAGGGTACCCTGGGGAAGGTGACCTCCATGAGCCTCTGATATTCCTAGAGAGAGAAGAAATGTTATTTTTAATCACATAATGAGATTGTTCAAGAAATAACATCATTCCATAGGCTGTTTGTCCATTTTGCTACCTCGTTTCTATAAATTTGCAGATTCTTCCTTTATTTCTTTCTTCACATTTTTAATGAGCACCTACTTTTCTGTTGGGGCATATATTAGGTGCCTGGAGTACGACAGTGGGCAACATTTTTGTTCCCTGGGTGAGTCTGCATTCTACTGAGTGGGCTAGTAATGACAAGCAATGGTCAAAATAAAGTGTGTGGCAGTATACTCAAGAAATGCTTTCCAAAAATTATCTGTTTTAACCTACAGCAAACCCAGGATGGACCAATGCCAGGTCAATTGAGGCCATTTCTACTCTTCATCCTATTTTCCCTTTTTTTGATCAGGAGGTGAAAAGCTGCAGGTTGAAAACTAGGGAGAGGGAAGAATGCAGTGGGGAAAGGTTTAGGGACAGAGCTCACTAGCTCTGATTTCCCAGCTTGCTGGTGGTATGGTGGAGGTGGAGCTGGTGATGAGGCAACATTTAAATTCAAAGTTTAGGGCTTTTATCATTAAGTGGGAGTGGCTATTTGGATGACTTATATTAGATTGTTTATGAAATTAAAAGTGATCCAAAGATTCTTTAAGATTATTTAGGAATTAACAAGGTCATAAAAGAAATATTTTGTAATTTCATCCAAGGAGCAACACAGATCACATACGAATGGAGAATAAAAACCTTGCTTTTCCAGTGTCCCCTTGGAGTTTTGCTCTTCCAGTGTAAGGAGAGCTATAGAACAGTTTTGTGCAGATTCAGAAGCATGGTGGATGGAGATGTGACTGTGCCTGGTATAGATTGGGAGGAATGAGGGAAAGATGTATTAAGGAAAGCCAAGCCTGGCAAATGATTTACTCAGTTCAAGTATATTAAGTTCTCCCAGTTTTAGCAAGTGTATAAAACAGAACTGATATGCAGATGTTTAGAGATAACCCTTTTTCTTTTCTCACTGCTTATAGGAAATCTATTTTACATGTTTGACAAGGATCAGCTCTAAGTTTAATAATCTATAATTGACGTTAGCTCTTTCCCTTGCATATCCTCAAAATTCATATTTTTCCAAAGATTTCTCATGGATACACTGGAAGGAAATCCCAAACACATGTTTAGATTTGTTCAGGATGTGTAAGTACTTTGTCTAAGCAGGTGACTTGAATTTTACTGATCATCTCTTACGATCTCTGACCATGACAGGGCATGGACTTTAGTCCTTTCAGACATCTTTTATTCTGCCTTTTCTAGTTTCAAGTTACTTTCTCATGATATGAAGATCAAAATAAAATGGAAAGTGAGCAATGTCTTTGTTCTTTCTTAGTATTGCTCATCTGCCCAACACCGACAGAGCCCTTCTTTGTTTGCCTTTTTGCTCCACTTCAAAAGCTGACTGAAAACTCTGGCCACCCAGACTTCCAGACTTCAGAGTTGTGCCTTGCATATGGCTAACACTTCCCCTGGGCCTTCTGAGGCTGTCACAGAGGGGCAAGAGAGGAGGGTAATAGAAGTAAAGACCCTGCACCCAAGGCTAAGCCATATACCTTAGTATTGGGCTGGGGCTCTCATAGGCAAGTATAGAGAGCCAGAAGGAAGGCAGGATCTCAACAAATACTTGGTATTGGACAATCTCAATGATAGGAAACAGGAAATTTGGTTGTCCTTATTCTTCCCCGGCCCCCACTGGGATTATAGGATCAGAGAATCAGGAACTCAGAGAGACCCAAGACTCAGAGAATTCAAGAACCATCTCGTTGAAAACTTTACAATGCAAGCCTGATAGGATTGGATGTGGTGAGAGGGAGTGGGAAAAAGCAAGGATTCCTCCTCCCCACCTATAGTGCCACAAAAAGCATTTTTCCAGCTTAAGCTACTGTGTGAAGTAGCTTGCTGAATATAATTACTAGGAGAAATTACAGGTGTGAAAACATTTGGGGGAGCCTTCAGTCCCTGTGCCTCCCTCTGCACCTACAACACTCAAGGTGAGAGCCTCTGCCCATCCTCCTGCCTAGCCAAGCACTAACTTTGTTACTCACCAGAACTTACACAGACTGAGAGTAGTAAGACCAGTTTGCTCCAGGCCTTGGTTCCTTGAATGCTGTTAAATCCATCGCATTCCTCCCTGGGGAACTCTCTGGAGCTTCCAGACTCTGACTTAGCCAGTCAGCAGGATCCCAGGGGTGTACAGAAAGAGATGTCCCTTCAGGGCCCTGTAGCCTGGAGGAACATCGTGAGCAGAGACAGGGTGTTGATGAGGGCATGTGGGCATGAGGGACCTGTAACAGAGGGTCCTGCCTAGGGGAGAAGAGGGATTATTCTCTAACATGCCCTTACCCTCTTCATCATTCCCTCCATTGTTTTCCTGAGTACCTGTGACTCACATATCTCCCCCTATAGGCCAGATGTTGCCCCCGCATCTCAGAGCCATGTATCCAATAGCTGTCAGTCAGAAGAACCCCATGCCCCAGACAAATTTCAAACTTAAAATGTCCCAAGCTGAATTCATGTCTTCACACAAACATGTTTTCTCCCTGTCATTTTTTTGAAGTAATGTCTATTTTTGTTCTTTCTTTTTTGTAAAATTTATTTCAATGGATTTAGGGGGTATGTTTTTTGTTACATAAATTAATTGTATAGTGGTGAAATCAGAGCTTTTAATGTACCTTTTCCCCAAATAGTGTACATTGTACTCAGCTGGTAACTTTTTGTCCCTAACCCCTCTTCCACCCTCCCCCTTCTTAGTTTCCAAGGCCTATTACAACACTTTATGACCACATATATCCATCATTTAGCTTCCACTTGTAAGTAAGAACATATGGCATTTATTTTTCCATTCCTGAGACACTTCACTTATGATGATGATCTCCAGTTCCATCCAAGTTGCTGCAAAAGACATTTCATTCCTTTTTATGGCTGAGTAGATATTTTCTTTATCCGCTCATCAGATAGGCACTTAGGTTGAGTCCATATCTCAAGCCAATTGTGAATTGTGCTGAGATTAACATTCAGGTGTGGGTATCTTTTTGATATAATAATGTCTTGCCCTTTGGTAGATCCCTAGTAGTGCTGGATCAAATGGCAGGTCACTTTTTAGTTCACTGAGGAATTGCCATACTATTTTCCATAGAGGTTGTGCTAATTTATATTCTTACCAACTATGTATAAGCATTTCCTTTTCACCACATTGGCACTAGCATCAATTTTTTGACTTTTTATTAATAACCATCCTGACAGGGATAAGGTGTCATTGTGCTTTTAATTTTCATTTCCTTGATGGTCAGTGATGTTGATCTTTTTTTTTTCTTTTGAGACAGAGTCTCACTTTGTCAACCCTTGGTAGAGTGCCATGGAGTCACAGATCACAGCAACCTCAAACTCTTGGGTTTAAGTGATTCTCTTGCCTCAGCCTCCTGAGTAGTTGGGACTACGGGAGCCTACCACAGCGCCCAGCTATTTTTTTTTGGTTGTAGTTGTCATTGTTGTTCGGCAGGCCCAAGCTGGATTTGAACCTGCCAGCTCCGGTGAATGTGGCTGGCGCCCCAGTCACTGAGTTACAGGCATGAAGCCAATGTTGATCATTTTTTCATATTTGTTGTTCATCTGTATATCTTGAAAAAACTGTACATATCTTTTGCTCACATTTTTTTTTTTTTGTTTTTTGAATTTTGCTTTCAATTTCAACTGGCTTTCACTCATCTTAGGTTGAGGTTTTTTATTTTTAATTATTTTTTTCTTTTCTTCCTTTAGTGATTCTCTTGCCCTTAGCTGGGACTACAGGTGCCTGCCACAATGCCCGGCTTTTTTTGGTAGAGACAGAGTCTCACTCTGGCTTACTCTGGCTCAGGATGGTCTCAAACCTCTGAGCTTAGGCAATCCACCCACCTCGGCCTCCCGTAGCACTAGGACTACAGGTGTGAGCCACCATGCCCGGCCCTTTTGCCTACTTGTAAATGGAGTTATTTGGTTTTTACCTGCTGATTTGTTAGAGTTCCTTGTAGATCCTGGACATTAGTTCTTTGTTGGATGTATAGTTTGTGAATATTTTCTCCCATCTACAGATTACCTATTTACTCTGTTGATTATTTTCCTTTGTTGTGCAGAAACTTTTTAGTTTAATTAGGTCACATTTATTTATTTTGTTGTTGTTTATTTATTTTTGAGGTTTTAGTCATAAATTCTTTGCCTAGGCCAATGTCCAGAAGAGTTTTCCCTGTTTTTTTCTAGAATTTGTATAGTTTCAGGCCTTTAAGTCATTAATCCACCTACAGTTAATTTTTGCATATAATGAGAGATAGTGATCCAGTTTCATTCTTTTGCATGTGGCTATCCAATTTTCCCAGCACCTTTTATTGAATACTGTATCATTTCCCCAGTGTGTATTTTTGCCCACTTTGTCAATAATCAGTTGGTTGTAGTTGATTTTGTTTCTAGGCTCTTTATTCTGTTCCACTGATATATGTATCTACTTTAATTCTAGTACTGTACTATTTTAATTACTATACATAGACTTGTAGTATAATTTGAAGTTGGATAATGTGATGCCTCCAGATTTCTTCTTTTTGCTGAGGATTGCTTTGGCTATTCAGGCTCTTCTTGATTCTATATTAAACTCAAAATTGTTTTCCCTACTTTTGTGAAAAATGATGTTGGCAATTTAAGGGGATTATATTGAATCTGTAAATCACTTGGGCCAGTATGGACATTTTAACACCATTGATTCTTCCAATCCATGAATGAGGGCTTTTTTCTATTTGTTTGTGTTATCTATGATTTCTTTCATCAGGGTTTTGCAGTTCTCCTTATAGAGATCTTTCTCCTCCTTGGTTAAGTATTTTATTTAGCTATTGTATTTTATTTTTGCAGCTATTATATCGTTTTGATGTGCTGTTGGATTCAGTTTGCTAGTATTTTGCTGAGGATGTTTACATCTATGTTCATGAGGAGTATTGGTCTGTATTTTTCTTCTTTGGTGGTGTCCTCTCCAGGCTTTGGTATCAGGGTGATACTGCTGTCATAGAATGAGTTAGGGAGGCTTCCCTCCTTCTCAATGTAATGGAATAGTTTCAACAGGATAGGTTCTTTGTACGTCTAGTAGAATTTGGCTATAAATCTGTCTGGACCAGGGCTTTATTGTTGTTGTTGGGAGATTTTAAATTACTGCTTCAATTATGACGCTTATTATTGATCAGATCAGGATTTCTATTTCTTTCTGATTCAGGGTTGGGAGGTTATATGTTTTCAGAAATTTGTCCATTTCCTCTACATTTTCTAGGTTGTGTGCGTAGAAGTTTTCAAACCCAGCCCTAGTCAAAAAACAAACAAACAAACAAAAAAAACCCTGAAAAAATAACCCAACTTCCTTCTTAATACTGCTTTTCCTATTTCCCAGAGATTTTGGTAGTTGTGTCACCATTGTCTTTCAATTAAAAACATTTTTTAAATTTCCATCTTGATTTTGTCCTTGCCCAAGGATCATTCAGCACAGTTCTTTAATTTCCATAAGTTTGTGTAGTTGTAAGAGTTCTTGAAATTGATATCTAGTTTTATCTATAGTGTGAGAAGATACATGGTATAATTTCAATTTTTACAAATTTGTGAGATTTGTTTTGTGGCATAATATGATTTATTGGAAAATGTTCTATGTGCTGTTGAGAAGAATGTATAGTCTTCAATTTTAAGGTAGAATATTTTATAAATGTTTGTTAGGTCCATTTTTTCTAGAGTCTCATTTAAGTCCAGAGCTTCTTTGTTGTTTCGAAAAAATCAGTGATCTGTCTAATTTTGATAGTAGAATGTTGAAGTCCCCCATTATTATTATGCTGCTCTTTTTTTTTTAAATTTCAAATTAATATGAAGGTACAAATTTTTAGGTTACATTGTTTTCAGTTCCAAGGTAAAGTTCAAGTTGTAGAAGATCCAGTCACCCAGGGGGCATGCTGAACACCCTTACATTGTGCACATTAGGTGAGATCCTGCCAAATGCCCTCCCTCATCTCACCAATTGCCCTCCCCTTCTTCTCCATCTTTACCCTGCCCCCTTGCTAGACTATATTTGTTTTTTTTAAAAATTTTTTGTAATTGTTTATATATTGGTTTCATATTAGTATTTGGTACACTGGATTTCTTTTTTTCCATCCTTGAGATACTTTACTAAGAAGGACGTGTTTCAACTCCATTTGAGTAAAAATAAAAGAAGTAAAGTCTCCCATCTTTTTTATGGCTGAATAGTATTCCATGGTATTTATATACTGCAATTTATTTTTTATTTTTTATTTTTTTTGAGACGGAGCCTCAAGCTATCTCCCTGGGTAGAGTGCCATGGCATCACAGCTCATAGCAACCTCCAACTCCTGGGCTCAAGCGAGTCTCCTGCCTCAGCCTCCCAAGTAGCTGGGACCACAGGCACCTGCCACAACGCC
>CAUYQV010026118.1:0-54874 GCA_963574575.1 Galagoides demidoff | reverse complement strand
TGGGTGAGAAAGAGAGAACGAGACCAAGCAGACTCCTTGTCAAGGTCTGTTTAATGGTGGCGAAAAGCCGGTTTTTAAAGCTTACAGGTGAACAGGGGGCGGAGGGAGTGGGGGGAGGAGTAAAGAGGAAAGGTGTCCTTCGCTGATTGGCGGATTTCAGGTTCAGGCTGTCAGCTGGTTGCCCGGGCGCGGGAACGGTCGCCATCTTGAGTTTAAACAAAGGAATCCCTACCATGTGGTCAGTCGCCCAGTAAGAAGTTGCCATGGTTACGTAGGATATATGCAAGCGGGGCGGGGCACGTAATTTTTGAACATTTTGTACGTGCGCTTTGGGGGAGGGGACAGCTCGGCAGGAGCCGAGGATCTTTTTTTGGCCTCCCACAGTTGTGGGAATCACATCCTCAGAAGGATGTTGGCAAACAGGAGTGTATCCAGAAACAGCAAACAGGATGGCTAGGGACCTGAGGGCCTTCTTCTTAAACATGAGAAGAATAGGGGATAGGAGATCAGATCAGTTATGGGTATCTTTGAGTTTTTGTTGCTCCATGCTAGAGTGCCATGGTGTCATAGCTCACAGCAACCTTATACTCCTGGGCTCAAATGATCCTCTTGCCTCAGCCTCCTTAGTAGTTGGGACTATAGGTTATGCTACCACGTCCAGCTAGTTTTTCTAATTTTTTTAGTAGAGACGGAGTCTCACTCTTTTTTTTTTTTTTTTTTTGGAGACAGGAGCCTCCAGCTGTACCCCTGGGTAGAGTGCCGTGGCATCACAGCTCATAGCAACCTCCAACTCCTGGGCTCAAGTGAGTCTCCTGCCTCAACCCCCCGAGTAGCTGGGACCACAGGCACCCGCCACAACACACGGCTATTTTTTGGTTGCAGCCGTAATTGTTTGGTGAGCCCGGGCTGGATTCCAACCAGCCACCCTAGGTGTATGTGGCTGGCGCCTTAGCCACATGAGCCACAGGTGCTGAGCCCAGAGTCTCACTCTTGCTCAGGCTGGTCTTGAACTCCTGAGTTCAAGGAATCTATCCACCTTGGCCTCCCAGAATGCTAGGATTACAGGCATGAGCCAACACTCCCAGCCCCTCTTTGAGGGTTTTAAAGTATGATGTGGAAAAGAGATTTTAGCTCACATGACTTCAAAGGGCAGGACAAAGATGGAGGGTACATGTGGCAGCAAGATCATTTCTACTGGAGATGTTGCCAAATTTTCCATTACTCAGCTGAAGCAGTAGGTGCTGAGCTCTAGACTACTGAGGTGTGGTGCAGAGCCTGGCTGATGGCTTGTGCTGCTGTGATGTGGGAGAGATCAGTGCAGCTGAGAAATTGCCCCTTTCAACTCTGAGATGCTCATGGAGGAGCAGGGAGATATGTCTGGGGCCATAAAGCCACTTCCCCAATGGCATAGTTCATAATACACTCCTGGGCCAAATGAAATAGGCTGGAGTCCTCAGACAACGGGCTTTTGAAGCATTTGATGGGAAGCTGCTCCCAGTTCAGCTGATGAGACACTGAGGGCAGTGCATAGCATGGTTGGACTGTGTGCCCTCCAAACTATGGGCCAAGAAATCAATTTAATGGTTATATTCAGCAACTTTTACAAAATGAAATAAAATGGAACAGAATATATCACAGGACTGGATAAAGTGGCTCACACCTGTAATTCCATCACATTGGGAGACTGAGGTGGGAAGATCTCTGGGGCCAGGAGTTTAAGACCAGCCTGGGGTGAGACTCCATCTATGTAGAAAATGGAGAAATGAGTCTGAGACAGGAGGATGGCTTGAGCCCAGGTGTCTGAGGCTATGGTGAGTTATGACAACAGCACGACACTCTAGCCCAGGCAATACACTGAGACCTCATCTAAAAAAAAAAAGCTTATTTACTCTTATAGGACAACACGTAGGGTAAGTGTAAATAGGTGTTTTTCAATAAATTCTTTGGATATTTTATATGTGCGTGTGTACAAGGTCAACATAAAATGTATGTTTTACCGTGTGCTAAATTTTCTTTTAACTTAAAAGTTCAAAAGCCACTATTTAACGCAAAGCATGGAACAGAAATGTCTGTAGTCTTAGAAATTAGTGCCACCCAACGGGGCCACCCATTGCCCAAAGGAATTCAATACCTAAAGACAGCAGGGTTTGTAGCAGAGAAAGTTTATTTTGCACAGAGTTAAATGGGGAGACAGGAGAAATCTCTCAAATCTGCCTCCCAAGAATTGGGGAGACAAGGTTTTTAAAGACAGTTTGACTGGCAGGGGATTAGGTAATTAGGCTTGCTAAATGGCTAAGTTTGGAACAAAATTATAGGGGTCTGGAAATCATCTTCTTGTTTTGTTTCAGCTCCTGGGGTCACTATTCCAGTCCAGTGGGTTTCTTGTTATGGGCCACTGGTCTGGGTGGGTTGGACAATCCACTGGAAAGCAGGGCCTGGAAGACATCTGAGAAGCTGCCTTTGGGCTTCCAAAAGGTGATGTTATCTAGAAGAAAAGTTTAGAATCTTTACAACTACCAGCTCTGTGGGAAAAGTTAAGAATCTTTATAACCACCAGCTGGAAGAAACAGTGGGACAGTGACCAAATATTATCAAGGCAATGAGGCACAGTGTCTGAATATTACCATTATTTTAGTTAAGCCTGTTCCTTCATAGAGTTTTGGGGCCCATACTCTAGTTTTCACCTTGCACCCCTTCATCAATTTGAAAGGGCAGCTTCAAAATGGGTCATAAGTTGCAAGAGAGGTCACATATCAGAATAGGGAAGTGACAGTCCCCACTAGGGAGACAGCCCTGTCCACTTGCTTTCTTGGTACTGTGAAGCTCATGTCTGTGACCCAGCAGTTGGGCCTGAAGGAAATTAGAAATATTTTACCTCAAAATGTATTTTTTTGGCCGGGCATGGGGGCTCATACCTGTAAACTTAGCACTCTGGGTGCATGAATCCCTTGAGTTCAAGACCAGCTTGAGCAAGAGCAAGACCCCATCTCTACTAAAAGTAGAAAAACTAGGTGGGCATCGTGGTGGGTGTCTGTATTCCAGTTACTCAAGAGGCTGAGACAAGAGGATTGCTTGAGCCCATGAGCTTGAGGTTTCTGTGAGCAACACCATGGCACTCTACCCAGGGTGACAAAGTGAGATTCTGTCTCAAAAAAAAAAGATAGAACAATATTTCCTTGATATATTTTGAGATGGCGACCATGTGTCTCACAGATAGAAATAACCCTGCCAAGCTGTCTTTTGTGGGAGTAAATTTACATCTGTAGAGAATCTGATTTTAACGTGACCAGGTCTTTCCTTACCTGATTGACCTAGGGAAGATTAAGTGAGAGACTGCAACCTCTAAAGATCTGAAAAGACACGTTTACCATCTATTTTCTCCCAGGGCTGCAACCTATAAGGTTTCACTTATATAGGAAGACTACCTTACTAGCTAGCCAAGTCTTTTCCTTTCTTCCTCCCCAATCCAGTTCTGGGCGGCACCTGTGCCTCAAAGGAGTAGGCCGCCAGCCCCATATGCTGGAGGTGGCAGGTTTAAACCCAGCCCGGGCCCAAAACTGCAAAAATAAAAACAAAAAAAACACACCTCTGTTCCTCATTGAGTTGATTCTTCATTCTGATGTTAAAACTGAGGTTTTTGGGGTTTTTTTTTTTGTTTGTTTGTTTTTTTGAGACGGAGCCTCAAGCTATCCCCCTAGGGTAGAGTGCCATGGCATCACAGCTCATAGCAACCTCCAACTCCTGGGCTCAAGTGAGTCTCCTGCCTCCGCCTCCCAAGTAGCTGGGACCACAGGCGCCCGCCACAACGCCCGGCCATTTTTTGGTTGCAGCCATCATTATTGTTTGGCGGGCCGGGCTGGGGATTCGAACCCGCCACCTTAGGTGTACGTGGCTGGCGCCTTAGCCACTTGAGCCACAGGCGCCGAGCCGCACCTGTGGTTTTTAAATACATACCAATTTCATCAGGACCCTAAATCATGGGTTCTCTCCTTTGGGGGGTGCAGAGTGAATCAGCCCAACTGCCCCCTGCTGGGGCTGTGCCTGTCCTCACTGAAATCTCTGTCCTTGTGTATGAGGCCATTCGGGACACGAGACTGGAGGGCTACAGAGACCAGGCCCCTCTCTGAGGTCTCCTATGCTCAAGCTGAGCTACGGGGCTGTACAGGTCAGGTTGGGCCAGATCAGAACCCTCCTTGAGTGTCTGCACAGAGGGTCTGTCCTCGCCCGGGGGCCTCCGCTCTGACCAGCAGTGAAAAGCAAAGAACCCTTGAACTACCAGAGCTGATCGATGTGGAGCACCAGCGATCAGAAAAAGGTCAGAGGAGCCTTGAGAGTGGCCCTTTCTCCCACAGAACAAATGCCACGAGAAAGGGCAGCGCAGCCTCACTTGGCTGGAGTCTCTACCAGGCAGGGGTCGGGGCTGACTGCGAGCACCAGGCTGGGGCCGGAGCCACTGAGCCTCAAGGGTACCCTGTGGGGTAGGGAAGACACAGCTCAAGGATGGAGTCTTTTTCTCACAAGTAGGAAAGCAAGACAGCGTCTGCCGTGCGTTGTGTGTGGAGGTGGGTGGGCCCCTTCCTGTGCTCCGCTGCCTCCCCGCTGGGGATGTCACTCAGATGGCCTACAGACTGGCCTCAAGGGCTGAGAGGACATGCTGGCCTCAGCCCTGTGCTCCTGGGGACATCTGTGTCCTCCGCATGAATGGGTCACCCCACAGGTGGTGTCTGATGGCCTAGGTCAGAGTAGAGGTGGGAAGAGCTTGGTGTACAGCGGTGGACACCATGGTCAGTGAGGGCAGGTCTGGGGAAAGTGTGTCTATCACAGTGTAGAGCATCTCACAGGATGGAAATGTTCTGGAAATGCAGGCAGGTGCTGTGGCAGCACAGGTGTCTCAAGCCAGGTAGGTGTGGCGTTTCATGTGCAGAGGGCAGACGACCTCCTCTGAGAATAAGGGCAGAAACTGATTTTCACATCTGTGGCAGCCCAGACAGGCCTGTGGGTTTGTTGTGGGGATCCATACCCTGGGTGGCCCCACAGTCCTCCCTTAGTCCTGGACTGGCAGAGCATCCCCCTGTGCCCTTAGCACCTCACTCAGGGCCTGCTGTCACACCTGCCAGCAAAACCCAACAGAAATTAGATAGATCCTTCCCCAAAACAATGCAAGAAGTGAGCACAGTAGATTAAACACAGGACTGTCGGCATGCTGGGCAAAGCAGTCCAGGCCCTCTGCAAAGGGGGCCGGGAGGGGGGGGGCAGCAGGGACTGACCCAGAGTCTGGCCAGCACCAGCCTGTGAGAGAGGCTCTTGTGTGTACTGTGGAGAGATCTGTCCTCAGAGCAGTTTCAGATGCAAATGAACATAAACCAGCTCGCAGAGCAGAGCTAAGCTGAAAAGATGGTGCTGTGATCAAGTTTGGCTCTGCTTAAGCCATAATTAAAACATACACAAATTAAACAGGATTACCGTGTGCCATCTAATAGGCCGTGCGTCACCACACTGATTAATGATGCAGCCTCCAGCTCATCCCTGCCGCTGGCATTGTTGAGAGGGTATGTTTTATGCCTTGTGCAGTGGCAACTGGCAGCTGGGACACTCAGCTGGCCATGGTTACAGAGAGTGACGGCTGTGCCAGGCACGCCCGTCGCGGTGTGGCCCAGCTGCATGCCACACCTGCCCTTCATCACCTCCCAGCAGTGATGGTGATGGATGTGTTTTTGAAGGCTGGTGGCCGTTTTTAAAAATCGGTTGCCAACTGCTGACAGGTACACCCAGGTGCCAGCTGGGCTGCTGAGGGTGGGGGACTGTGATAGCACTGACATCTCAGAAGCCGTCCTCAGGGAGAGGCTGATGAAGCAAGAAGGCACCCCAAGAGCCAGAGGGGTCCCAGCCCTGACTGCTGGGCAGGATGGCGGTGCATGCCCCACATGTTACCCCACAGCTCCTGGGAGCCAGGGAGCCTCTGCCCAGACTGCACACAGTCCTGGTGTTCAGCTCCCTTCCCTCAGGTGCAACTGCGTCCTGACCAAGGAGGTGACGTCACACCGGCTATGACCCTGGATGTCCCCAGAGAACCCTGTTTGGACCCGTGGGCTGCTTTTGCACTAGCAGTTCGGCTCCAGGTGAGGTGCTGGCCTAGGTCTGGATGCCAGACTCCTTGCAAGCCCCTCTGCACACAGGTCCCTCAGGCCATTCTCACACTGGATGCAGGAGAGGCCAGGGTCCACTGGAGCCCCTGGCCAGCATTCCAAATGGAGGCCAGCGGGTCCACCTTGGCCTCAGCCCACCAGGTCCTTGGAAGCCCTGTGTGGCTCGCGGCTTTGCCCATATGGCATCAGTGAGCTGTGCGTATTGGGAGCCCACCCTCAGCCTGGTGCTGTGGGCACTGTTTGTGACCAGGGGTCATCTACTCCATCGTCTTCCCATGGAAGACGATTCTGCGATCTTCAACTTAATCTTACAGGTTCAAATGTGTACACAGCCATTTTTGGCAAATGTCAGTGGTTGTCAAGGTTCTCATCCCAAACTGGGACCTGGTGTGGAGACGGATGCTGTGTGGCCCAGGGGCACAGTTCTCGCCACATGCCCAGAGGCTCTCAGGACCTGGAGAAGCTGTGGCAGCCTCCTCCCCCGCTGCCAGCTCCCAGGTCGTGCAGACGCCCACCTTGCATGCGTGAGGCTGTCACTGGGACCTTGCACAGTGCCTGGGCCAGACTATGCTGCTCACCCCAGGATGGGGGACCTTGCACAGTGCCTGGGCCAGACTATGCTGCTCACCCCAGGATGGGGGGCCTTGCACAGTGCCTGGGCCAGACTCTGCGGCTCACCCTGTTGCTTGGATTTGTAGAGTCTTCATTTAAAATAACAATGGCAACAACAGAATTATTAATTTAAATCACAAAACATATTTTTAAATTACTATCTTTAAAAAGAGGCTTCTGTGTCTGTTTCTAATCAGGGTCTGTCACCTCAACCAGAAGAGGAAAGTCCCACTCAGCAGTAGTGATCATTTGGAGTTTGGGGCTGGAGGGGTTTTCTTCTAGGATACTCATCCTGCAAACATTAGCCCGTATTTCCAACTCTAAGACCAGTGTCAAACATCATTATTCTTACTTTATAGATAAGGAAGCAAAGGCATGTGTACCCCTGCCTGCTACTCTGCAGCTGCCAGACAGTGCCCTACTGGTCAGCTCAGAGTTGTTTCTCTCCTAACTTTTCATGCATTTTTCTGTAACTTTTACAGGTTTTTTAATTTTCATCTTTTATTTTAAAATTACTTCCTGCCTACCCTTAGGGGAACTTAGGGCACGGACAGTCCTCCATGCCAGGCCTGGTGGGCTGTCAGAGAACACTGCCCGTGTGCAGGGTGCCTCACCCAACCCTGTGTGTGTGTCCCCACTGCCACATTCACACAGCTCCAAGGAGAAGCTGGGGGCCCTGGGACAGGGATAGGGTCTGCATTCCCCTCCAGCCCCACCTGAAGCAGCCCAAGGACCGTGGGAATCTCACTTCCAGCCCGGGTGGCACTGGCCTGTGAGTGTCCGGGCCTCAGGCCACAGCAGAGGGTGCCCAGTCACTGTTCCAGACATGTGCTGAGGAGGAGCCCAAGCTGCTCTGTTCTGGAAGTCGGCTGTGCTCACTCTCCCTAGTGTGGGAGCAGGCAGAGCCTGGGAGCCGTCTGGACGTGAAAGGGTCTTTATGATAAGCTGTTGTTCTAGCAAACAACTGACAGTGAGCAGCCGAGGATGGGAAGCCCCTCCCCCCCCCACGCTGCTCAAACTCACCCAAGACAGGGCTTTTCACAGGCCTTGTTCCCAGCCCTCCACTAGCAGTGAGGTCAGTGCGGGGGGCTGTGCAGCCAGGCCTTGTACCCACGGTCATGAGAAGATCCGCCTCCTCCAGGGGCTGTGGGTCCTCCAGGAAATCCTTTGAAAAGATGAGTTTGCTGGCAGGGCCTCTTTGGGAAGTCAAAATAGGTGAAATGGGCTATGTGAGCAGATCCTGACAGGAACAGGCAGTGGCTATCTGGAGTGAGGACAGAAAAGCCAGCCTGACAGCCTAGCTCCTACAGCCTCAGACCCTGGACAGTCACTCTCTGTGTCAGGCAAACCCTAAGAACCAAGGAAATTTTATCGTGGACACTTCTTTGCAAAAAACCAGGAAAGGTTTTGCTCATGCTGAGCGCTTGGTGCAGGCCCTCTCCTGGGGAAGGGACAGTGGGCCTGCTGCCCTCTGCCTCCAGCTACCACAGTACGTCTCCTGTGCCCTGAGGCCCTGACACAGGTGGGAGGGCCTCCAACCAAGTGCCTGGGTTTCACTGGTGCACCCACTGGAGCCTTGTGGGGGTGGTATGCAGGCTGTCCAGCTGGGGTCTGGACCAGGGATTTTATTCCTGTCTCTAGGTTCTTGGGCTGACCTCCACCTCACTGAGCTGAAAGGGCACTGTTCAGGGGCCTGGGTCTGACCAGGTCCAGGTGGTCACTGCCCCACTGGGGATGGTGCTGTGCCACCAGTGGCCTGACCTCACTGCCCTACATAGGGACACGGTGCTCTCTGGCCCCTGCTGCCCTCTAGACTCACACTACAACAGGGAAGGGTCAGATCCAGAATCCCTGAACACAGCATGTGCCACAGAGGAGGTTGGACCATGCCAGAAGTAATTCTAGATCACCAGTATGTGCAATTTCTACTCATAAATGAGACTAGGAGGGGCTGGTGTTGCCCATACCCTGGTAAATTCTGGCCCCTGACCTCTGCAGGGATCTGGTGGCCTCGGCAGTGGTGCCCTCTGGGGTCTGGGCCCTGGTGTCTGCTGGCTGGGGCAGCCAACTGCATGGGTGCTCCCTGACAGGGCTATGGGGACAGCCAGAGGCCTCATGGAGATGCTATTCCCCAGGCCCTGTCCTTATTGTGCCTCATGTGACGAGCACTTCAGAGCCATCTGCTCAGTGACTTGCTGATTACCCTGAGTTCTGCTCCAAGAACGTGTTCAGGACATGAAAGGACATCTGTAGAAGTCAGTTATCTTGTGTCCCTAAAACCCAGGTGGAAGTCCTAAGGGCTCAGGTGCCCGTCCGCAGGGCTGAACTCCTGGCTCTTCCCTCCCCGCATCAGGCTGACTTGCGAGGGCAGTGTCCCCCTGTGGTTCTAAGGGTGGGATTGGGCCATCCAGGCACACGAGGGTCACCCCCTGTGGATTCAGGGGCGCGCTGTGTGGTGGAACATGAATCTATACTAATGTCAACATGGCAATTGGGAATTGTTTGTCATGTGCATAAAGTGTTCATGCCCTGGAGTCAGTTCTGGTTTCCATTGTCATTCAGAAAGTAAACTTGAAAACTAATGATTCTCCATTAATTGTTGAGGAAGTCCATGTATTACTCAGGTCTCTGCTAACCACCTTCCAGAAAGCCTTGTCACCACCACTGCCTGAGAGCTGGTACAGGGAACGTATATGTGACCCTCTCATGGCTAGAATTTCACCACAGCTCATAGGATAAGAATGATGGGACAGTGGCCAGTGACGGTCAGCCTCCTGGACTATTGAAGACTTCACAGCACTTGCCACCCCAGGGTCATGTTTTATTCACCTCTTGGTGGTTGCCTGGGGAGGAGAGAGAAGGGACAGCCCACCAGTCTAGTGGTGAAGATGTAGGCAGGCTTCCTGGGGCCCGGTGGGGTGGCTCAGCGTCCAGCCAAGACCAGCACAGCACAGGTGACAGCACCTAAGGTGAAACATCTGAGTGACCTCATCCGTGGGTCCCCAGCACTTGTCACACCCAGGACTGGGGTGCCCCACAGGGAAGGTGGAGGTTGATTCAGCAGCTGACATAGGCATCCTTCTGAACTGCAGGTCCCCTCGGAGAGGGTGTCCACCTAACAAGAGCACTCACTTATGCAGAGCTTGGGGGGCAGATGCAGGGTGAGAGGGGGGTCCTTCTAGGTCTCTGGGTTTCAGTGGAGAAGGCCCTGTTCCCAGAGAGTGACCATCACAGGGGCTGGCTGGTGCTTCAGCCCAGAGCAGTGGTGTATGGTGCTATTAGTGCTTACAACCCGCTGCTTTCAGAACAGGCAGAGGTGGCCAAAGGAGGGCTAGGCCTTGGCAAAGTCCCTGCAGTGGGCAGAGTTCAGGATGTCCCCACCCTGGAGGCAAAAGCCCACGGCTGTGCTCCCGTCCATGCCTCAGCCCCAGCCTCGCAGGAGAAGGCTGCTCACGCCATCCTCAGAGGGGAAGCCAGTGAGACATGTGAGCTCAGCAACAGTCGGATCTCATGCCTGAAAGCACAGGTTTCTGCCTGCTGGCCCCGTGTCCACTTGCAGAGATGCCTGTTTACGGCTGCTTCCCTGACAAGCCACACCGTAGGTGTGCCCATGAGCATCTGCTTGCGGCTGAAATCTGCCGCCTGCTCATGCCTCTCCCTGCTTTGTCCACGGCCTTTGTTCCTGATTTCATGCTGTCGGGAGTCTGCGTGTTTTCCCGCATGAAGTTGTCAGAGGGATAAAAGCTAAGGAGCAGGGTCACAGTTAGAGGGATGGGCATGGAGAATTGGTCAGAGGCATGTTCAGGCCACCCTCCATGGGACAGGGAGCAGGTCCAAGGAGAGCATGTGGCAAGCGCCAGCCAAGCGACTGTGGGCTCTGCTGCTGCTCCCAGCCCGTCCAGAAAGGGCCAGGCCAGCCATTTGGTGAGAACCACACTCTCTTCAGGACAGGGCTGCTTCATCCTCAGTGACAAGGAAGCTTCTAAGTGAAACTGTGATCTGTGTGGCTCACACTGCCAGTCCCTTAGGCAGAGGGGGCACCATTTGCAAGAGCTGCCCACAGGCAGCTTCTCTGGAGTGCTGGCATGGCCATCAGGAAACCTCCAATGAGGACTGCGGGGCACTTGGGTGCCGACGCCGCCTTCCAGCCTGGCTAAGGACTCATGCAGATGGCGCCTCACTGCCTGGGGACCATCAGGCCAGGCCACATCTGACCTGCCTGGGCCGTGGTGCAGACCATGACCCAGTGGGCGGTCGACTTGGCAGCTCCAAATGCCATCCTCAGTGCCCTATCTGCTGCAGTGTGGGGTAGGCAGGTCTCTTGTCACCTGCATACTAGTCTGGACGGCCGTCTGCAGGTGGAGCAGGTCTCCCCAAGCTGCCCATATGGGAGGCACCAGGGGCAAGGCAGGCCGCAGATGCTGCATTGGGACAGTGGACCCTGTAGGGTCCATGTGCCTTCTCAGGGCAGGGGAGTCCTTACCCCAAGGAATGTGCTGCATTTTGTTGTTTTTAGCATCAAAGTTTTTTTTTTTTTTTTTGGCTGGGGCTGGGTTTGAACCTGCTACCTCCGGTATATGGGGCCGGTGCCCTACTCCTTTGAGCCACAGGTGCTGCCCAGCTTCAAAGTTTTTTCCTTTTGATTTGATGAGAAGAGTCGATGATGGAGCCCTGAGGATTTGCTCAGTGGCCGCTGAGCACTGATGGGCGCCACCCTCAGCCTCCCTGGGAGGCCTTGCCCAGCAGCCTGTGCCCTGTCGGGGTGAGGCGCCCTCTGTGCTCATCCCCGACTTGCGCAGTACGCACGGGGCTGTGTGCTCTCGAGAAGCTGTGCTGTGTCCTTCCAGATGTCTCAGTTTGGAAAAACAGTATTTAATTCTCTGGATGATGCCTCAATTCCTTAAGAATGTGCTAGAATATTCCCCTCAGCTGCCTGCAGTGTGTCTGGATTTGGGGCCAAGTTGGACATTGTAGTTCATTTTCATTTTACTTAACTATTCACACCCTTTTCCTCCCCAGGTTGAGGGGAAAAGGGAAGAGGCGGCTGCTGAGGGGATAAAGAAGACACTGCAGCTTCTGGGCCTTCGCAAGGCTGAGGGGTCCCTGCACATTAAACAGTCTGCAGACATCTGCCCCTGACTGTTTTCTTCTACTAAAGTCAGGATTAAACCTTGCCCCCACCTCTTTGTGCAGGGCTTGGTGACTGACAGGCCACCCCAAACAATGGCACCGTCATCGCCTCCTGAAATCGCTGTTCTAGGCCAGACAATGAAATGTCTGGTGGCCTCCGGCCTCTGCACCCAGGTTGTGTATTAGGGACTCCCTCCAGGGTGCCCACTTTCCCCTTGGCACAGATTTTGGGAGAGAGTGTGGTGCCAGAGCTGTGGCCAGTTCAGTAGGCTAAAGGGATGGGCCTGCCTGTGTGTCTGCCCTCCCGGGGCACTCGGAGCTCAGGGCAAGGGGGCGCGGGCGGGGGATGGGTTCAGAGTGGGTGGCAGGAGAACAATCTGGCCGAGGCTGTGCTCTGTCAGCCTGGGATCTGGGGTCAGGTGCTCTACCCACCTGTCCCAGAGGACGAAGGCCCCTGACCTTCCCAGACCCTCAGAGTTGCTGGGGTTCTCAACATGCCCAATACCTCCCCTTGAGAAGATGCCAGGTGCTGTGGCTCTCAGAAGAGACCCAAGTGTCATAGCTGGTGGCTTCTGGTCCTAGGAACAGAGTTTAGGGCTTCACCAGTTAACAGATTCTCTTATCTGCCTTGGGGAAAGTGCACACAGAATGTATTAGTCATCAGGGAATAATGAAGAAATTTGACTGTCCCCAGGGACATGCTTCTCCTTCACAAGGCACTTAGGAAGCTGAAGTGGGGACACAAGAAGAAGGCCCCTGGGTCCTGGGGGTGCCCTGTGGAGGGTCACTGTCCGTGCTGAGCCCACCCCAGCTCTTCTCCGTGGCATTGGCAGCCTTCCCAAAACACCCTGCCCTGTGGCTTCTCTAAGCCTCAGCCCCTCCCACTGGGCCTGGTCCCCGGCTCCTCCATCCCCCAGACTGAACACAGCAGTCCTCCCCAGGCACAGCTGCTCCCTTCCTGCTGTCCTGACCTGTCCCCCCTCTGCCCAGTCCTGCCTACAGCCTCTACCTGCTCTGGTCTGATCCTCTTGTTATTTTGTAAAGAAGAGTCCTAGTGACCTAATTACTCATCCCAGCATCCTGCTAGCTGCAGGGGCTCGGGGATGTGTCCACCTGGTGCTGGGATTCCCTGTGTACCACGCATGCACAGAGGGACCCTGCTCTGAAGCCAGAGGACAGGGAGCTATACATACAGTTGGTAAATGCAGATTTGACATGGGCACTCAAGACACTGACAGGTCTCTGATTGTTGACGTGGCACTCAGGACACTGACAGGTCTCTGATTGTTGACATGGGCACTCAGGATACTGACAGGTCTCTGATTGTTGATGTGGCACTCAGGACACTGACAGGTCTCTGATTGTTGATGTGGCACTCAGGACACTGACAGGTCTCTGTAACGTGGCACTCAGGACACTAACAGGTCTCTGATTGTTGATGTGGCACTCAGGACACTGACAGGTCTCTGATTGTTGACATGGCACTCAGGACACTGGGAGGTCTGTTGATGTGGCACTCAGGACACTGACAGGTCTCTGATTGTTGATGTGGCACTCAGGACACTGGCAGGTCTGTTGATGTGGCACTCAGGACACTGACAGGTCGCTGATTGTTGATGTGGCACTCAGGACACTGGCAGGTCTCTGACTCTTGATGAGGGCTCCAAGGACATAGCTTTACAGTCTCGCTCTTGGTCATGGGCTCAGCAGTGAGGAGAAGAACCTTGCAGTGTCCTGTGCCTTTAGGTTAAAGCTGACTGACCTAGTTTGTGTTGACAGTAGAAGTTTTAAAATTCTCTTTTCACATATTTTTTCTTGATATGCCTCTTGCCATCACAGATAGTCCAGAAGTTGCCCCATAGAACTGTGAACTTACTTCCTGATGCAGGTGGCTCCCTCAGCTCTGAAATCCCCGTGTCCCCCAAGTCAGGCCCCATCAGCAATGCCGCCAGCCGGGCTCCTGCCAAAGGACTCCTGGCGGTCCCTGGCCTGTCACACTCCTGGGAAGCACTTTGGGTCCCTATGCCCTCTCGTGCAGGCATGATGGTGTCCCGGGCTCTCCTCCTGAGACTGCGTCTGTGGCCCCCCACGTGCCCACGTGCCCCGTGTGCATCCTGTGTCTCCACCTCGTGTGTTGCCCATGGCAGTGTTTGCTTTCCTGGTAGGCTCTTTAAGTCTTATTTAAAGACTTGGTGTCTGAGGGCCAACAGGCTGCTTTGCCTTTTTACGGAATTTGAGACTTTGTGGCAGAGCCTATATAATTGTGGAGGGGCATTGGGACAGGTCGTCATCTGTACATGTGGTCCCACAGCTCCCTGATGGCCGAGTGGCTCTGTGTGAATCAAACAGGCTGTAGAAACAATGTGCACCCCCAACACAGAAGCTCATCTCCCAGCCATACCTGCACCTGGACTGCGTCCCGGGACGATGCCTGGGCCCTGGCTGTGTAGTCCCTGTCCAGGCAACAAGGAGAGGCACAGGGACCTCCCAGTCTGCGCACAGAGGGCTTCATCAGCACATGGCCGTCCCTTTAAATCTCCAGTGCCCCTGAGAGAGTACTGGGGCTACCCTTCCTAACCCTCCTTCCAGCACTAATAATGATGAAACAAATCTTGGATAGCTTTTTAAAAGTAGCATTTGGGCTATTTCTTTCTCTTTTCAAAAAAAGTGAAAAATCCTTTCTGTAAGTAGGCAAGCCGGAAAGGCCCAGCCTGGCAGCTTTCTGCATGAGTGGCCAGGACCGTTGCTGGAGTGAAAGGAAAGGGGACAGGCAGCCTGTGAATGGGGCGGCTCTAGGCGCAGGTGGGGGCTGAGGCCAGGATCCATCACATGTTTGTCGTTTGGGAGCTGCCTGAAGTGGGGAGATAAAGCGGTTTTTTAACAATTTCCAGCAGATGCCTTTGGGAGACAGACAGACCAGGAATTCCCTATGCCCTGGGCGCTACAATGCGGAGGCCTGCAGGTCTCCCATTCAGGGCTGTTAAGCCCCTTAAGCACATTAGCATCTGGATGGGCTCGGACCTCCTGAGGAAGGGTGGGCTGCTGGAGGTTGGGTGCTTGTTCTAATCCTCAGGCTGTGAAGGCCTTAGGCTGATTTGTGACACATCAGACCAAAAGCCACTTTGGGGGCCTTGACCCCCACCGTGACCCACACTGAGTGTCAATGGACTGCCCTGGGGTGTGGCCTCCCCCAGCCGTGCTCTGGGCCCTGCCAGCCCTGTCCCCCCAGGGCCCCTAGGGGACTGAGGACTCTGGCCTCCTGTGGGGGAGGGAGCTGCCCTTCCTCTGTGAGCACTTCTCTGTGTGTTCACAGCACGTGCCAAGCTTACAGAGCACCTGGCCAGGCCTCTGGCTCCTGCCATCTGCCCAGGAGTAGTCCCCAGCTCTGCCTGACCCCCTACTACACTAGGTTAAGACTGAGGTGAAGTTAATTACTAACAGTCAGCCATGGTATAACCCAGCTAGCCAGCAGCCTTCCCTCCTCTGCTGTCCGGGTAGCTGGCCCTTCTCATGGCTGGCATGTGCAGGCTCCAGGGGCCACCACCCTGCCCCTGCTGTGTCCCTACCTCCAGCTCAGCTCTTCCCACACTACAGCACCCTGGCACTACCCACGTAGTGCCAGCAGGACTGAGTTGGGGTCACTAGCAGAGAACAGGGTACATCTCCACCCTGCCCTCCAACTGCATGGCTCCTCTGGAGGGGAGGCTTCTGGGAAGCTGGGAAGCCATATCTCTGTGGCAGGGCCTTCTTGGCACAGCTCTGGGTGTGGTGGTGCTAATGTGCTACACGGTCTATGGGGCTTGTGGCATCTGTAGCTGCACTCAACCAGCCTGGAATGTGGAGCACGGCCACCTGAGAGGGACCAGTGTGGAGCAGAGCTGCCTGAGAGGGACGGGTGCGGAGCAGGGCCACCTGAGAGGGACCGTTGCGGAGCAGGTCCACCTGAGAGGGACAGGTGTGGAGCAGGGCCACCTGAGAGGGACGGGTGCGGAGCACGGCCGTCTGAGAGGGACCAGTGTGGAGCAGGGCCACCTGAGAGGGACCGGTGCGGAGCAGGGCCACCTGAGAGGGACAGGTGCGGAGCAGGGCCTCATTGCAAGGACGGTGCCAGGGCAGCTCCCTGGTCTGGGTGTGGACACGTGTCTGGGAAGTGATGCCAGCTGCTATCTGGAAACAGGCATCCTGCTCCCTGGCCTAAGCCCTCCTGCATTTTCCTGCAGACGCTCTGCACAAAGGCCACGATGCAAACAGTCCGGGCTGCCGACACCAACGAAGTTGTGAAGCTGATATTCCGAGAGTCAGACAACGACCGAAAGGTAAGTGGGGCCTGTGGCTGGAAACAACTCAAGGCCCCCAGGGTCCTGCAGAGCCCCCCTGCACCTGTCCTGCCCTGGGGGAGAGTGGGCAAGTAGGGGAGTGCCTGCTGCTGCCAGCCTGCACGCTGACGAGCCTCTGACCTCGCAGGTTATGCTCCAGTTAGAAAAGAAACTCTTCGACTACTTCAACCAAGAGGTTTTCCGAGACAACAATGGCACTGCGGTGAGTTGTGTTGCCCCAGCAGTTCTCTCAGGGGCAGCCTCTGCCTCCCTGGGACCACTCTTTCTTGACCCCCACCTTCAGTGCCACATAGCGTCTCCCTGAACAGCTTGTGGGTGCATCCTGCCTCCTGGCTGGGCTGGGCTGTGGCTCCAGCGTCCCTGTCCCATCCGTGGGTGTGTGATGCTCCCCGGATCCATCAGCCTTGAGACCTTGATGTGTGTGAGACATGGGGTGCTTGGGGTTGGGGTCCTCTCCGGGTCCTTCTCTTTCCGGAGAAGAGGACTTCTCTCTGAGTGGAGAAAAGCCCCTGTGCACGGGGATGAGCGCATGCAGGCTCCTTGCACCCTGTTGCTGTGTGCGTGGCAGATGTGCATGCATGCTTGTGAGTATGTGTGCATGTCCTATGTGACTGCACGTGCATGTGTGGGCATAGGCGGTGGGTGTGTGTGTGAGCACCTGTGGAAGTGGGAATGGGCGGCTCAAGATCACCTGTGGGCACACGTGGTGCTGGGACGGCTGGGACAGGGCAACCATGTGGACACCCAGCCAAGCCAGCCTCTCAGAGCCTGGGAAGTGCAGGGTGGGAAGACAGGGGAGGGTCTCCTGGAGGAGAGTGCCGAGGCATCTAGGGGGACAGAATGTTCCAGAAGGAGCGAGGAGCTAGGCAAGAAGGAGGCTCCAGCGGCCAAGGGAGAAACACAGGACTGAGCCAGACAGTGCCTTGGGGCTGGAAGCTGCACACTCTGGAGACATCCTGGGAGTGACTGTCCTCAGTGGGCCCTGAAGCCCTTGGCTTCCTCCTGGCATTTAGACAGATCATGCTCTTGCCAATGGAAGTAAGGACTTTGATATCAGAAGCGGAGCTCTCCCGGCTTCATGGGAGGCATCTCATATCTTCTCAAGATAGAATGAACTAGTGTGAATGTTCGGAAGAATTTTGGATTTGATTCTGTAGTGGAAAAATGCAGGGGGCTGAAGTAAACAACTGAGTTGCTTGTTTAGGGAAGACCACGTCCCAGTTTGTGGTGCCGCATCAGGAGTCTAACAGGGAAAGGCAGTGGGTTTGCCAAGGCGGCTGGGGCTCAGGGTGCCCTGTGCCCTCACAGGCTCCTTGCACAGTTTCTCCCAAGAGCCGGACGTGGCAGAGCTGTCCTGCTGGGTAGCACCAGAGACAACAGCACCCTCCGACGTGCTTTCGCCTGTGCGCCTGCCCAGGGTGGGTACACACACATGGGAGAGTCGACTGGGAGGTCGCCCGTGCCTGGAGACAGGACGTTGTCCCCGTCGGGGGAGGGCCAAGATAGATAGCCAAGTGGGCCGTCTGTGATAGTCTCATCTTCGTGATCTGGTTAAACACGCACCACGGCCTCCCCAGGATGGATGCGCCTGCGCCACACTCAGCCCCAAAATCCATCGCATCTTTCATCAGCCACTGGTCTTGTACTCGTCTGACAGAAATTTAATTCAAGCTGGCTCCTGAAAATAATTATTGTATTTTAAGAGTAGTAATCATTGGCCGGGACATGATTGAATGTGTCCATGCCTATTGACTTTTTCTATGATTTATAGCTTTGTTTAGTCGATATTCCCATCGAAATTGTATAATTAATTATAAGTGTGGCTGTCAGGGCTGCAGGATGGAGTGCCCTGGTGAGGATTTGGAGAGATTAAATTTTCCTCGGCTGTCCCAGGGCAGGGCTGGGGAATCTCTGCAGCGCCCGGCCTCTCGGAGAGAGATGTTTGCTGTGTTTAGCAGCCGCTCTCGCCCTGGGTGCATTGATTTTCCGGGCTCTTTTCCTTTATCAGCGCCGTGTCTCTGAAGAAACGGAGGACCCTGCTGCGGGGACAGCTCCTGACAGATGCGCGATCGCCCGGCCCTTTGTCATTGTCCACACACAGCCCTGCCTGTTTTTCACTCTGTAATCAAGAAGAATGTGTAAGATGCATGTGAAATTGGTCGTCATATTTGTGAGAAATCTCAGAGAGATACAAATTATCAATGCAACAGAAATGCCACGTAATTCCAAGTCAGAAGCCTCTCACGTCAGGAGTTTGTTCCAGCAGCAACCATGTCTTTACCACATATCATCCGTGTACACATGGCTGGTGAGCGGCAGTACTAGGCCCTGGGAGCCGCATCTCCACAGCTGGCCATACCAGGTGAGGGTCCCATAGGCCTGTCAGAGCCCACGTGGCCCCAGCATGGCTCTATATCCAACCTGTGGACTGTCGTGCTGCCCTTTGCCTCCCTTTAGGCCTGAGGCCCAGGAGGGCAAAGCCTGTGTCTGGTTTTGTCCACGACCGAGGCTGGAGAGTCCAGATAGCCCTGGCATTCAGGGAAGCCTGATGAGCTAAGCAAGCAGCGACCTTCACAGCCAGGGCAGCTCTGTGCAGGGACGGGCAAGTGAGTGGACAGCGCAAGACTTTGGCAGCCCCAAGATGGGCTGATGTGAGCGCCAGTGGTGGGGCTGAGCACACACAGCCTGGGGTGTGATCCACTGGGTGGGCACAATGCCACAGCCAGCTGGGACAGCGGTGGACCGGAGTCATTCATGGCAGGAAGGTGTGAGCCCACCATGCCAAACACCTCACCCAAGTGCTTGTGGGAATACACATGTGATCTGCACTGTGCTTCAAGGTTTTCTTTTTTTAGTTAGAATGTGGAGACGGGCCCTGGCCGCTACAGGGTGGGAGGCAGCTGGCCAGGCTCCATAGGTCTCTGTCGGTCTCTGTAGGTCTCCGTGAGGCCAATTACAACCAGGACTATTCGGGGGGTTTTAAGAAAGCCTCTCCCACATTCAGGCACACATGAGCCCAGGGTGCCATCCACATTCTGTGCATGTAGTGGTACACACATGTGCCCACAGCAAAGAGGAGTGGGTCCCCTAGAAGGTGTCCCCAGAGCTGGTCATGGGGACCTCCACACTGACAGAGGTCTCACCATTTGATGGTGGGATGTTTAGCACAGAAGTAAAGGTGACTTTATAATCCTCGGCCCATTCAGAAATGTAAAAGCAAAACAAATACATGTGTGTGTGTGTATGTGTGTGCATGTGTGTGCACATGCATGCATGTATGTGTGCAGCCGCGTGTCACATCGTGACATTCTGGTTGACAGCAGACCATATATATGATGCTGGTCCCAACAGCTTATAATGGAGCAGAAAATCCCTGGCGTGGATCCGTCTTGGTGTCGAACGCAAGGCACTGCTCATGGGTGTGGGACGCTGAGGGGAATGCCCTGTGCCTGTCCTGTGACAGCATCACACATGTCACAACATGACACTTGACAGCAAAAGATAGTGTTACTGGCTTACGTATCCCTAGAACAGTAGTTCTCAACCTTCCTAATGCCGTGGGCCTTTAATACAGTCCCTGTAAAGGTTGAGAACCACTGCCCTAGACTATACTTTTATCATTAGTTTAGAGTGTATTCCTTCTACTTAATTAAAAATGAAGTTAACTGTAACAGCCCAGGCAGGCCCTTCAGGAAGTCTGCAGAGGAGGCCCTGCTCCCCAGGAGGGGTGGCCCTGCCTTCTAGGCCCTGAGGCCCTGCCTATGGGACAGGACATGGACGCGAAGACAGTGACGGTGATGGCTCTGACCCTGCGCTAGGCCAGTGTGCATGTGTCTTAGTTTTTGATGAAGAACTTCTTAAAAAGTAATACATTTTAAAAGTAGAAAAAGATTTTAGAATAAGGATATAAAGAAAAAATATGTTGTGTAGCTGGGCATGTGTTTGTGTTTTAAACTAAGTGCTCTTACAAAAGAGCCCCAAAGTTACAAATATTAAAGTTTATTAAGTAAAAAATTACAGCAAGCTAAGGTTAATTTGTTGTTGAAGAAGGGCAAGGGCCTTGGTTTCCTCCCATGGGTCCTCCTTCACCGCCTCTGGCAGGGTGGCCGAGGTACCTGTCTGTGTCAGTCGCAGCTGCCTCGTGAGGCCCAGCCTTCTCCTGCAAGGTCGGCCACAGCTGCCTCGTGAGGCCATGCCTTCTCCTCAGTCCTGGCCACGGCTGCCTCGTGAGGCCCTGCCTTCTGTGGCCTGGCAGATGGAAGGAGGAGGGTGCTCACAGTTTCCTGTCTGTGAGCAGCCTATACCTCCTGGATGGTCCTTTGTCCAGTGACTTCTTTCTTCTTCACACAGGGTCTGGCTCTGTTGCCCACTGGAGTGCGGTGGCATCACTGCCGCTCACTGAGGCCTCCAACTCCTGGGCCCAAGCAATCCTCTTGTCTTGGCCTCCCAAAGTCCTGGGACCACCAATGTGAGCCACTGCACCCAGCCCCAATGTCTTCTTAAGGGGAGTTTGGGGAGAAGCCCAGTGTCTGGCCCACTTCCAGCAGGCTGCAGTGACTCATTTAGGGAGGTGGGTCTTTGAGGACACAGTGGGGCACCTTCACTCTCAGTGTGGAGAAAAGAGCCCATTTTCAGGGAAGGGATCTGGCATCTAGTTGCCATTTCTCATTTCCAGGGGAAATTCCAGAAGTAGTGTTTGTATCTGTATAGAATAAAGTGCTAGCACAGTCAGAAAAAACTAGATAAAGCTCTGTAGATTCTTAGACTGAAATGCACTGAAGACCGTTGGGCCCTGTGCTCCGTCTGACTTGACCTCCGTTCCCTGGGCAGACAGGGCCCTGAGCCTGCTGGGCCTGGTATTTCAGGGTTCTGAACTTTCACTGGAGTTTCATCAGGGCAGTAACTTGATGTGAGAAAGAAAATGCTGGATCCTCTGGAAGCCACATTGGGAATTGGCTGCTGAGCTCACTTGCACCTGCCCTGAGCCAGGCCCTGCTGTGGGTGAACCACATGGACGGCGCTCCCACCGTGGAGCTCCTGGGCTGTTGGGCAGACGACCAGGCTGTGGAGCAGCAGGGTGGGGCAGAGGAGAGACCCAGGGGACAGTGTCTACAAAGAAGCTCTGGGCATGGAGGTGCTGGGCTACTAGAGGTCAGCAAGACCTAGGGGCCCAAGAGTGGTAGGAGCCAGGCGAGGGTGATCCTGTTGAGGTAGGAGGCATTGGGTGGAGCAGGGCAGTGGCACAGTCTGACTGAGACTCCCCTGGAAGGTTCTGCCTGGCTGACATGTGCCTGAGAGTCTAGAGCAGGACAAGCCAGGGCAAGACCTGTGGGCTGTGCCAGGGCAGCCCAGGACCAAGGCTGTGGTGTGAGCTGTCCAGGATCAGTCAGTATGGCCTGGGCAGCCCAGGACCAGTGCCTATGGTGTGAGCTGTCCAGGGTAGGTCAGTATGGTCTAGGCAACCTAGGGCCATGCCTGTGCTGTGAGCTGTCCAGGGTCAGTTGCTGTGTCCAGGATGGGCACTGAGGCCAGGGTTTCTGCCTGAGCCTTCTAGAGACATAAAGTCTGGATGATGCCCAAAGTTTATAATCTCTTGGAGGGAGATTACACACACAGACACACTGGGACCCACATTTACTGTCTCAACTATAAAAGTTTTCTTAAATCTTGTAAGATGAACCCTCAAGATGCCAAATAATTTAACAATTGATAAAAATTATAAAATAAGAATATTTTAAATTATTAAAAACATGAAAGAATTAGAAATCTAAGTACTATGCTATGAAAAAAAATCTGACGCTAAAAAATAAATCGCCCTTATGGGCTGAATTAAGCAGCAGAATAGACATAGCTGAAGAAAGAATCAGTGAACTGGACAACAGAGCTGAGGAGAGACCCCGAAGGCAGCACAGAGACGTTTGGCAGAAAGTGAGTGGGAGAGGCTGGGTGCAGCAGCCAGCCAGTCAGCATTCACAGGAGATGAATTTGAAGAGATGATGACTGCGTTTTCCAGAACTGTCAGAGACAAATTCTCAGGAGACACAGTGAATACTGAGCAGGAGGAACGAAAATAAAAACAAATTCACATGCAGACACATGACAGCAAGGCAGCAGGATAGTAAGCATAAAGAGAAGATTTTAAAAGCAACATGAGAAAAATGTTTGGTTGCTCTGCAAGAATGGCTCTCATAGCAGCTTCCAGAGCAGTCTCATAAGCCAGGAAATCAGGGAGTATTTGCTCAAAGAGCTGAGAGCCACTAATGAGAACTGTGTAAGCAGCCAGCTCACCCTGGACCAAGGGGACGTCGTGCATGCTGCACACGAGGCTGAGAGGCGAGGCCCTGCTGCAGGTGCCCATCAGGAGCAGGGACCACATGTCCCAGAGCAGAGTGTGGTGAGGAAGGAGCAAGGACATCACAGAGCATCCGCTGACATGCCCAGCAGAAGTCTGAGCCAGACACAGGTTCATGGGATTCCTGACAGTGCAAGGTGAGCCCTGCACTGCCTGCCTGTGCTTGAACCCTGTGCTCAAGATGCAAGGGGGTTGCTGTCAGCACTTTGGAAGGATGTCGGTCAGCAGTGGCTCCTCCTCCCTCAACAGCAGCTTGCTTTAGATTCTCCTGCATGGGTCTTTCTGGAAGAGCCTGGCTCCTGATCTCATGCGGCCTGCAGCCCTGGGACTGGCTGAACTCCCTTACTGACCACCCTTTACTGACTGCAGTGGCCAGAACTGCATCAGCACCAGAGAAGCCAGCAGCCTCCCTGGCACACAGCACCACCACCACCCCACTCCCCCCGCCGTGTCAGCGCAAGGGCCCTGCCATGGCACCGTAGCAGAGCCCACTCCAGGACCTCTGACATGGGATGATTTACGTGTGATGAGTGTCTGTGGCCTGTTGTGTGTCTCCAGGTGTGTGCACACACACGTGTAAGTGCAGGGTGGTCTGGGCCGACCTGCATGCTTCACCCTGGGGGCAATTCTCCCATAGGGGCTTCCAGTCCCCCCATGGAGGGACTGCCCCAGGCTCTTTCCAGAAATGCCTGGCCCTCAGAGTCACTCTTTGAGGTGGAGAGGGGGCCACCTGGTGTCATGGAAACAGCCACCTGTGCCTCCTGACAGGGTCTCCCGTCTGGCCGCTGAAGTGCACTGAGCTGCCAGTGCTCCCCCAGCAGGAGTGTGTTCTGAGCACCCCAGGGCCTGGGCTGTGGCAGAGAGCAACCCAGCAGCTGTGTCTGCTATGGCCCCACCTGCAGAGGGGGTGTGGCTCATCCCTCCCCTCCCATCATCTGGTTCCCGTGCCACTGCTGTAAACAAAGCAACTTCTGATGGACATTCTGGCTGTTCCCATGACCTGAGCCCTGACCTGGTCCCAAGAGACAAGTGCCAGCCGGGTGGGGGACAGCACAGCAGTGGAGAGCGGGCAGGGCCATGGTGCAGGTGGCTTGGGCAGCCGCCTGGCGCACGGGTAATTACTGTGTACACGAAGGTGCTAATTGCATGTTTCAGGAATGATGGATGAGGCAGCAGGAAGGAGCGAGGACACAGTGTGGTTGGAGGCAAGCGCAGAGCCTGGCACAGCTGCAGGAGGACCATCCCACTGGGCGCCACGGTGGCTGCTCAGGGGCAACACCCTCATGAGCTGGTCTCTGGGGAGGCCTGAGGGGGTCTCCTTCCCATGTGGGGACAAGCATTTTTGTGTCCGAGCTGCCGCTAGAATTTCACCTGTGCAAATGCAGGCAGTTTATTCCGACCTTGCACAAGGCTGATGCTGGTCACTCTGGGCTGTATCCTCCTGCTGAGACATCAAGCCCAGCTCCAGGGAAGAGAGGCAGCCATCTGCTGCAACCCCTGTGGTGCCACCCGAGGCTGCTAGTGCTTCTCTGGGGATCCCAGCAGCCAGGCCGTACCACATGTGAAGGTCTCTTGGTGAGCAGGCCGCTCAGTGGCAGGCAGTGCAGGTGCTGCTGGCCACAGTACAGGCAGCTGCTCCCCAGAGCCCAGCAGCCCCTGCAGGGCCAATGCCCCCATGCACACGGCCTCCGCACATCTCCTGGAGCTACGAGCTTCCCAGATGGGCACGGACCAATAGGTCCCAATGAGGAAAGCCGAAGTGACTTGTTCTCTTCTTTTCCTTTTCTTTAGCTCTTGGAATTTGACAAAGAGTTGTCTGTCTTTAAGGACAGGCTGTATGAACTGGACATCTCATTCCCACCCAGGTAAGGGACACTGTGCTTGCCAGATGAGCCAGGTAACGTTCCCACCTTCCTCCCTCTGGTGCGTCTGTGCACCTGGGCGTGCATCCTGCGTGTGTGCGTGTTGTCTGTGAACGTGTGCATGTGTTTGCGTGTGTGTGCGTTTATACCAGGTGCTGTGTGTGTATCTCTGTGCGTTCACCTCTGCCTGCCTATGTTTGTGGTTGTGTGCCTGTGTGTCTATGTGTGTGCTGGTGTGCAAACTGCTACCCTGAAGAAAGCTATGAGCTGAGAATAATAAGTAATTCTGTGATCTTCTTTTAAAAAAAATATTTTTCCTGTATGCAAAACAAGGCCATGTTGGGGTTTGTATACTGGCTGTCCTGGGCGACTGTCATGGATCTTCCTGGGAAGGAGTGCATACTGGCTGTCCTGGGCGACTATCACGGATCTTCCCGGGAGTGCATGCCGGCTGTCCCAGGGCGACTGTCATAGATCTTCCCAGGAGTGCATACTAGCTGTCCTGGGCGACTGTCATGGATCTTTCTGGGAGTGCGACTGTCACGGATCTTTCCAGGAGTGTTGGGACTTGTCGCAACGCAGTGTCTTGAGGGATTATTTGGTTCTGTTTGTTTCTCATACACATCATGAGATGTGTGTGCTCTGAGGTTTGTGGAGCCTTGAAATCTCCTGCAGTGATACCAGCTTCCCTGCCTCCAGCCAGCCTAGGGCCTCAGAGAGCAGGAACGTGGCCACAGCTGGCCAGGTCTGGGCCATGCAGGGCGTCCTGAGGGCTATGCCCTCACCCACTGGCCTCTTGGGCTTGCTGTCCACCTGGGTGAGCACAGGGGCTGCTTCCTACCCAGGTGTGCATCTGGCTGAGCAGCACACACAGCTCATCCTCAGCACGGAATGGCAGTCGGGGATCCAGAATGTGCTTTCGCCTCTCCAGCTCCCTCATGGTGCCTCTGCCATGTGTCAGGCTCCCCATTAGGAGCATGGCAAGCACTCTTATCTTCAGACTATGAGGGCTCCTTCCCCCAAGGAGCATCGGCCGCCACTGGCCGTCACCATCTCTGGCAGCCTCCCTCTGCACCAGGGCTGAGGAGGTGTCATCTGGTGGCACCAGCAGGCTCTGTGCACAGTGGCCAGAACCCCTGTGACCCTCCCATGGAGCACACAGGCCACCTACAGTATTGTCACCTTCACAGTGAAGGACAACCAGGCCTCCAGTGGCACAGAGACCTGTCATTCCCGGAACTGAGTAGGTTTTCCCAGGAGCATCACTTCCTGCCCCAACCTATGGGCATCAGCACCACACTGCACGGTGAGAGAGCCTCATCCCTGCCAGCACAGTGGGTGTGGTGCTGAGCACACAGAAGCTTGGGTGCCTAAGGGCTAGACTGCCTCAGGCATTTTCCTGTAGTTTAGAAATAACACTAAAGTTCTCCAACATGGACGTGGAGATTCCAGACTGAAGAAACATCAGTTGTCAGGTGCTGGGGTCCAGCTCCAGCTCACACTTAGAAACATGTTGGACTTCCCAGCCTTGGCACAGTGGACATTTCTGACATGAGCCTCAGCCAAAGACTCCTGAGTCTCTGCCCAGCCCTCCACCTGGGACTTACCCAATTCCCCTCCTCCATTTGGTTCCCAGCCCCTACTGGGCTGCCACGTGGGTGTTGGAAACTGTTCCAAAGAGTGTCATAAGCAAAAGTGTGGGCTGCGAGAGAGCAAGGTGGTGGTCAGGGTGGTAGCTCTGTGTTGGCTCCTGCCCACAAGTCCTCCTCTGACTGCCATAAAACAGGTGTCCCAAAATAGCCACAGAAGGTGTGCATGAGTGCATGTGCACAGAGTATGTGCACAGGCTGTGACCTGTGTGCCTGGGTCTGTGTGCTTGGGTGCATTCACTCCCGTGTGCATGATGTCAGTGCCTTTGCTGCATGTGTGTGAGCAGGTTATGACTAGGTGTGCACGCATGTGGTTCATGGGTCCGCATGTGTGTGAGCAGGTTATGACTAGGTGTGTACACGCATGTGGTTCATGGGTACGCATGTGTGTGAGCAAGTTATGACTAGGTGTGTACATGCATGTGGTTCATGGGTCCGCATGTGTGTGAGCAAGTTATGACTAGGTGTGTGCACACATGTGGTTCATGGGTCTGCATGTGTGTGAGCAAGTTATGACTAGGTGTGTACACGCATGTGGTTCGTGGGTCTGCATGTGTGTGAGCAGGTTATGACTAGGTGTATGCACACATGTGGTTCATGGGTCTGCATGTGTATGAGCAGGTTATGACTAGGTGTGTGCACGCATGTGGTTCATGGGTCTGAATGTGTGTGAGCAGGTTATGACTAGGTGTGTGCACGCATGTGGTTCATTGGTCTCCATGTGTGTGAGCAGGTTATGATTAGGTGTGGTCACATGTGGTTCGTGGGTCTGCATGTGTGTGAGCAGGTTATGACTAGGTGTGTGCACGCATGTGGTTCATGGGTCTCCATGTGTGTGAGCAGGTTATGGACTAGGTGTGTGCACGCATGTGGTTCGTGGGTCTGCATGTGTGTGAGCAGGTTATGACTAGGTGCGTGCACACATGTGGTTCATGGGTCTGCATGTGTGTGCACATGTCACACATCCATGACTGGGGGGCAGCACATGTTGAGATGTGTTGCATGGGATACTCATACGTGTGGTTGTGTTTTGTGTATGCACAAATGTACACGTACATGTACACACCTGCAGGGGTGTGTGTGAGTACTGTGTGAACGTGTGCTTAGGGGTGCAGTGTGCACCACACAGGTGTGCATAAGGTGTATATGTGTGTTCCAGTGTATGCGGATGTGGGGGGCTTGTTCCATGAGTGAGCTCATAGCCGGCGTGTGCTCAGGCACGCATGCAGCGCGTGGGTGGGTTTGGGTTCGTTTGCTCCGTGCATAGGCGCCAGCACATAGCAGCTGCCACTGTTGGAAGGCTGGATTTGTCCCTTTTTTTTTTTGAGACAGAGTCTCAAGCTGTCCCCCTGGGTAGAGTGCCATGGCATCACAGCTCACAGCAACCTCCAAGTCCTGGGCTTAAGCAGTTCTCTCACCTCAGCCTCCCAAGTAGCTGGGACTACAGGCACCCGCCACAACGCCTGGCTATTTTTTGGTTGTAGTTGTCATTGTTGTGTGGCAGGCCTGGGCTGGATTCAAACCCACCAGCTCTGGTGTATGTGGCTGGTGCCTTATCCGCTTGATCTACAGGTGCTGAGCTGGTTTGTCCCTCTTAGAGTGGGACTGGGAGCCCAAGACACTGTCTGAGGGAGTTCGGTGACACATGCTTCCCACAGCCAGAGGTGATGCCATCGGCTCGGCTTTGTGATAACATAGCACTCCGGTGTCCTGGAGAAGTTTCAGATGAGTCAGGAGGAGCCTTCCACAAGGTGGTGGTGACTAAGATGTCCTGTCCTGTGTGGGGAGGCAGGTGGCCTTGCCATCACCACTTGGTTCTGAGGTCCATGTGCTAGACACACAAGCCCTCAGGGGCCCACAGAGAACCCCTGCAGATACCACCTTATGGACACAGCCTGGGCAGGGAGGGGTGGCAGCCATGAGACTGCTGTGTCAGGCACTGCCCTCCCCTGGGTGATCTCAGCATAGCCCAGGGGGCCCATCACTGGCCACTGGGGCAGCCCTGGGTGGTGCTCTCCATGCCAGGTGCCTGCACAGCCCTGAGACTTTGTCTGGTCCCACACATTTTCACTTTGTAAAAGAGACTTGCCTTCTGAGCCGTTTGCCTCTGGGACAGGGCTCTGTGTTTCCAAGACCACCCACCCATCTTCCACTTGAAACTCTCACTGCTGAGGTAGCTCTCACCCTACCCCCTTGGGGCCTTCCTGGTGCTTTCAGGAAGGCTGTGAGGACTGCTAAGTGTGTCTGGGCTTCCCAGAGTGGGGGTGTGAGGACCTGCTGGCCTCTGCCCCTCTGTGGGCGTACGGGTAGGTGGGGCCCTCAGCCCTCTCCCTGCCGCAGCCCTGCTCTCAGAATCATCTGTACTTTTTACTTCATCCTAGTGGGAGGGAATGCCCACAACCTGGCAAGCAGCCGGGTGCGATTTCCTGCTGCCATCACTGCTGCACAGTCCCTGCCCTGGTCCCATGGCCCAGGGGCCCTCACCGCTCAGAGTGACTCAGGGCACCTTGGGCATTGCTGGGCACTCCCTGGGCAGAGGCCACACCTGTGGCCCAGGCAGGGATGGGCATTCCAGGCACAGAGCTCCCACCTGCCCTACTGCAAGGTGCGTCCTACCCCAAAGCGGTGGCACACACTCCCTCCTGATGGCCCCAGTGACATCTCATGGGCAGATGGGTCTCAGTGAGAGTGAAGGGTGGCTCAGCACAGGTGTCTGTCCCTGCCCTCCGCAGTGACAATGATGGGGTGCTCGGCACAGGCATCTGTCACTGTGTTAGAGAAGCTGCTGATGCTCAGATGTGTTTGGAGGCGTCGATCTTTGTCACCTAAAGGCACATTAGTTTATAGACTTTTTCTCAGGACCACCACAAAGGAGCAGGGGCAGAGAAGAAGCAGGAGGGTGGTGTCTGGAGGACCAGCCTCCGACGCCCGATCCCTACACTCTGGATGGCACCTGCCAGCCGCACCCCAGGCACAGAGGCCTCTGATGCCTGTGGTGTTCCCAGGTGTCTCAGTGATGCTTGGATTGCTGGTGGCCGCGGACAGCATGGCAGCCAGGTGTGAACTCCGCCATGCTAACGTCTGGAAGCCAGATGGCCTTGCCTTGGTGCAGAGTGTGTGGTCACACCAGCTTCTGTGGTGAGCACAGGGAGGATGGCGTTCCTCATGCTGCCCAGGTCTGCCCCGTTCCCTGGGTGGCCCCGTGTCCCCTGCCAGCCCAGGCACAAGCAGCCACAGAAGCCTCTGCCTCTTCATGCATGACCAGACGGGAATTTCTGAGTTTTAGCTTAATTTTGAGATTATTGCCGTTGACTTTAAATAAAGAGCTAGAAGAGTGGGACACAGAGTACAGCTGCATTTTCCTGGGCACTGAGCGCTCTCACTGAGCCCTGCACAGCCCAAGGCAGGTGAGAGTGGTGTCTCCTCTGGGCCCAGCTGAGCCTTCGCTCCTGGCCCCTCAGCAGGGCAGCCCCTGCAAAGCCAGAGACTCCCAGAGTTACCCAGCAACAGAGCCCTGGCCCTCCCCACACCAAGGCAAGGCCATCCGGCTGCATTATAGCAGCAGACGATCTGTGAACCACCCACCCTCTGCTGCGATTTGTCGACTGGTCACAGGTTGTCAGGGGGAGGGGTTGGTTTTCATCTATTTGTGTGAACTCTTCATATATTAAAAGTGACTGGCCCATTCTGTTATGAAGAGGAGAAGCAATGTTCACCCCGACCTGGACAGCTGCTGCCATCACCCTGGGGGCCCGAGCTGAGTGGTCCGGCCTCACCCCGTGGCTGGAATGCTTTCTGTTCTTCCTGTCATTGGGGCCCTAGGAGAGTTTGTCCTGAGGGTGTATCTGATGATATTTGCCATAGATGTTAAGACAGTAATTCATCTTAACATAACAGGAACAAGCCCATTACATGTTAACATAAATAACGTTTTTTAAAAAGATTTTCTGAACAAAAAAATAATTTGTGCAAGAATGGCATTGTGTCAACATTTTTTAGGAATTGTGTTGAAGTTGACTTTGCAGATGACATCTGGGACCTCACCCCTTGGGGTGTGAGAGGCAGAGTGGCTTTGCTGGACACTACAGCCTCTCTGGAGAGGCATTTGCCCCCGCCCCTGCCCCAGAGTGGTGAAGTTCTTTACTCTGCACCAGCCACGCAGTGACCTTCGACTTGACTGCCATGTGGGGTCCAAGCCGCAGCCTCATCTCTGTTCGCAGAGAAACTTGGGCCAGTGCAGAGCGTTGGTGGCAGCACACTCGAGCCCCTCAGACCGTGGTCACAGGCCATGTGGGTGTCCGGGCACCTGTACACCTCACCCTGGGGTAGATGGCGCCCTTGTCAGGAACCTGGGCATCAGAGGAGGAGCCTACAGGTGGGACAGGGTCAGGCTGAACTTTTCTCAAAACCTTAAATCATGTCATCAAGACCCAGTGCTGCCTGTCAGTCCACTGAGGGGCTCGTCTCACCCCATCTTGAGGAACGCCCATCAGCCGCCCAAGTCTGCGTGACTCTGCCTGCTGCTGTCTGTTACAAAGACGCTGCCCCACAGGAAGGAGCGGCAACTCGGCTGGCAGCCAGCAAAGCCCCTGTGCACACTCCCAACTCATCTCCTCAACCCTGAAGTCCCATTTCCCAGGCTCTTGGTTCCAAGAACACGATCGCTTTCATGCTTCATGGACTGCGACTCTGCTGGCCCTGAGTGTGTGGCCACCACACGGCTCCCCCCAGGCACCCGCAGATCCCTCACTCAGGCAGCTCTTGCACCATCGGCACCTCCTCAACATTGTGAGGACAGCCCACAGCATATAAGTGTTGTTATGAATAACACAGGTCCACTACAGCCCCCCTGGGACCCCCCAAGCCTGCACCTACCTCAGAACTAGCCCAAACCAGAGTGCCCCAGACCCCAGGTGCTTGGGCTGAAGCAGAGCACCACCCAGAGACTCAGCGGACGGCTGCTGCCGTGGATCCGTGAATAAATCTAGGAGCATAGCCTGCACAGATCAAGCTGGGGCAGGGAGGGCTGCACCATCCCCTGTGTGTGGCCAAGCTCCCAGGGTCCCAGTCCCACCTAACAGGGGCAGAGGCTCCTGGGCTCTGGGCCAGGCCACCCAGTGTGACCAGTCAGTGACAAGAGAGCAGGCCTGTGCTCTGCCTCACCTCTGTGATACTTCAGTGTGAGATTTACTGAAAACTAGACAATGTAGAAGTCCTTTGTCCACCCATCCATACTTGTCTCTGTATTTAACTTGTGCAGAGAAGGTTGAGTGGGAAGAACCACCCATCACAAACATGTTAGCTCCCCCAAAGGGAAAGGTTATTTTCATTGAACAAATCAATACCAAATAAAACTGAGTTTAGCTTTTGAAAAGATGCAAATACACACAACCCTGGGCTGAGCCCCCTGGACAAGCCTGGAGGAGAAGTCTCTCTTTAATGAAACACGGCTAAGTAAGGGTGAGGATCCCTTTTCAAACTCGTGCCCAGAATTTAACTTCTGCTGTCCACAGATCCAGGTGTAACATGCCGGTTGTGTGTGAAGTTGGTAAAGGAGGAGGTCTCCACTGTCCACCCAGCCCAGTGTCCAGGGAGGGGGTGAGGACGTGCATCTGTCTGCTGTCACTGTGCCCTGAGCAGGCGGTGCCGGTGCCGAGCTCTCCCACGGAACACTCTCAGCACTGCCATGGTTTTAACTGTTCAGCTCTTTCTCTCTGATTTCAGTATTTTCTCCTTCTTAGGCATTTCTGTAGCAGCTGTCTCTGAGATGAGGCCAAGACTGTTCACTGTAACTTCAGGCCTTGTGTAGATGCAGAGACACCTTAGTGATGCCGCTGCTGTGGGGGCATGAGTCAGAGTCGCTTTTCCCTGTAACTTGCTAAATCACCCTCCCTGCTTGGTGCTTCTAGTGTGGCTGTGTCACCAATACAAAACAGCAGGTAACCGGGAACAGTGACAGGGACCTGTTTACAGGTGAGAGCCAGGAGGGTCTACCTGTCCTGCCACCCTCCAGGAGGACAGAGCTGACCAGCCCACGTGAGCCCTGTTGCCTCGAGGGCCTTCCCGAGCCTGTAGGTGTCCCTGTGTCAGCCCTGCCCCGCAGGTGCCTCCACGGTCAGCCTCTGGGTCAGGGCAGCACCACCTGCCTGGCCCTGTGTGCTCGGCTCTTGGACCAAGCTTTGTCAGCAGGGCCAAGTAGCCTGGCCGTAGGCAAGTGGTCAGCTGCACAGACTGGCAGAGAGGCCACTGCTCACACCCTGTGGGAGGAACGGGGGGTGGGGGGCAGAGAGGAAGGGACGTGGCAGCCGCACAGGGAGCGATTGTTCCTTTTATCACCACTGCCATTAATTATGCTGATGACGCCGTGGGCTGTACAGGCCAGAGATAGGGCCCCTTGTGAGTCCACACCCTGGCGGGTTTGCTCACAGGTAAATCTACACACATGGTGCCCATATTAATCACCTTTGCACCTCGTGCCAGGGGGTGGGGGAGGTGGTCGTAGCTCCACGCTGACTTCCTGGGCCATGCAGCTCTGGGGGTGTCGGAGGACCCTGCGCTGAGGAGGTGAGGCCTGCTGTCTGCCCAGGCAGGGACCCTCAGGCCCAGTTTTGTCCTCCTGTCTGTGTCTCCCTCCCAGCTGTGGACAGGATCTGAGGTCACTTCACTGGGTGCCCCTGTTCTCCCCTGCTGCTTCTCAGTGGACCCCCTCAGTCTGAGCAGTGGTGGCCATCAGAGCCTGGTCCTGTGAACAGAGGGCACTTTGGGCCTCCTGCCAGCTTCATCAGGTGTGGGGAGTGGGGCCTATTCATTTACAGATTTATTTGGGTCATGTTTTGTGCTGTTCACGCCCAGAACTCAGCATTTACATGCAGCTTGGGCCCTGGGAATGAGTCTACGGGGACCCTGTAGGCGTCACAGGGCAACCTCAGGTGAGCCCACCAGGCCTGCAGGGGTCACAGTGTCATGGGGTAAGTGGGCATTAACTGGTCGTTTCCAAGAACGGGTAGACTTGGCCCTGTCAGTGCTTCTGTGGGAGGGGTGGTGTGTCTCTGGGGCCGTTCACCAGGCCTCAGAGGGAGGGCAGCAGGGCCCAGACTGGCTTCTCTTTTAACCACATCTGAATTAATTAAGTGAAGTAATGTTTGCCTGCAAGAGGCTGGGGCCATAGAACTCAGTTTCTCTGGAGGACGGGGCAGGGCAGAGGCATGTTCTCGAGCCCTAATCGTGTCTAGACAGTGGAGGCACAAGGACAAGGTGGGGCCACACGGCCTCCCTGGCAGGGCCAGGCCTGGGGAGGATAAGAGTAGCCCAGAAGGCCGCAGAAACCACCTGAAAAATGAGTAATATTCTTTCCAGCTAAACCCAGCAAACATTTGACAGACTAAGATGCTGTGACAAATGGCTGCAGAAACTTTAGACTTAGATGTGATGTGAAGATGCATGCCAGACTTTTACTAGGGGATTTGCAGGCTCTGTTGAAGGCTGTAAGAGGCAGCAGGTCCAGCCTGGATAATGTTAACAAGACCCCATCTCTACAAAAAATGAAGAAGAAAGAAAGAAATCAGCTGGCCAGATACTGGTGGTATCTGTGGTCCCAGTTACTCAGGAGCTGAGGCACAGGGATCACTTGAGGCCAGGAGTTTGCAGTGGCGGTGACCTGTGATCTCACCACTTCACTCCAGCCTGGGTGACAGAGCGAGACCCCCATCAGAAAAAGTGGATAAGTAGATACACCCACTGAAGGATGCAGCTAAGGACTCTCCACAAAATTCATTTTAAGTTGGATTCATTTATCATCACTCCATTCTCAAGCAAAATAACCATTAAGGGGTTGGGTTTTTCATCCTCAAATACTGTAGTGACCCTGCCAGGCCCCTGGGAGCACCAAGAGCCCGGCATGTCCCAGCCATGGTGCCAGGCTTCAGGTACTATGGGTCACTTCACCATGAGGGTGGAGCCTGGTGTCTGGAGAGATCATGAGGCCGGCATGGGCAGGGCCGTCCTCCAGGGCCACAGGCTATAGGGTATGCTCAGCCGCGTCACTCCATGGGCCTGACCTGCATTGTCTCCAGCCATGGGGCATTGCTTGTGGGCCAGGTGGTAGCTGTGGTGGCTGGAGCCCCCTGTCCAGAGCCACAGAGGGTGGGCAGGCCTGGGGCAGAGAGGGGTGGTCACATGCCACTACAGCGACAGCCCCGGGGCTGGACACTGTGGGAGGGGAGGCGCCAGCGCAGCCACACACCTGCATCACTGCGCGCAGAGGTGTTCTAACTTTGGCCAGGTGCAGGGTCCCAGCAGCCACACACCTGCATCACTGTTCGCAGAGGTGTTCTAACCGTGGCCGGGCGCAGGGTCCCAGCACAGTCAGCAGCTCAGCAAGCTGAGACAGATGACGCCTGGTGCTGCTCGCCCAGCACAGGTTCTCATTGCACTTCGAAAGTCAAAGCTAAAAGAAACAAACACAGCCCAACAGTTTCCTCTGTAAAGGATGAGTTTATTGGAAGGTACCATACGAGAACTAAAATCTAGTGTCACAGAAAAATAAGTTTGATATTAAAAACTCAAATTGTGAGTTTGCTTCATATTCTAGACACTTGGGCATGTGTGTTCTTGCTGTGGATAACTCTGGGCGTTCACAGGCACCTTGGGGCAGAGCACAGAGCCCACTGACCCTCTGCCTGTCTCCCCAGCTACCCGTACAGCGAGGACTCCCGCCGGGGTGAGCAGTACATGAACACCCGCTGCCCGGCCTGGTGTGACCGCATCCTCATGTCCCCGTCCGCCAAGGAGCTGGTGCTGCGGGTGAGTGTGCCCTGCCTGGGGCCCACAGGGAGGCAGAGGCGGCCAGGTCAGACCCAGTGCTGCCCTTGTCCTGGGTCACCTCTAGGCCAGTGCTCAGACTTGAGGCAACAGCAGACATAGCATCTCTGGGCTGTGACCAACCCAAATCTCTCTGAGTTTGAAACACACAAATGGTCACCAGGTGGTGTTTTTAAAATCATAGTTTATTGTGTTCTTGGGAATTAAATGTGCTCTTGTCCATAAGAGAGCTTTTGGCTGTAGAACATGGTAGAAATGTCTATAGTTATTTTTCCACCTTGTAAGTCAGAGCCAGAATCATATTTGGGCTTCATAAATTAAAAATGAGTGGATGACATTTTCGGGAGATAACCTAGTGCAGTGGTGTTGGGGAATTTTCAGATCTCTGTGATTTTTTCAGTCCCCACACTTTAACTAGAAGGAGCATTTTCAGAAGAATCAATATCGGGAGTGGTTTTCTCAACCTCATCAGTGAAACACACAATCACGGTATACAGGGTTCTCAGCACCGTGCCACTGGCGAGCACTCACCAGGCAGCTAGAGACTCCGGCTGCCCTGCAGTGGGCCTGGGGCCTATGGGCTCTGTTCTCCAGACCTCACTGGCCCAGAGCAGGCGTAAGACGCCCCCAACCAGCCCCTAGCCTCAGCAAGGGACTATGTCAGGCCAGCCACCCTGAGCTGCCAACTGTGCCCTGTGCCAGATGGCACCAGACCCTGGCTCCTCACGGTGAGCCCCATATCATAATCACTGTCCTTGGGGGCAGGGAGCTTCCTGAGGTCGGGGGACCCATTCGGGAAGGGCAGTGCCTGCACACCCCACCAGCCTGATTTTCCAGAGGTTGTGTCTACTGGGCCTAGCTGCCTTGCCACCCTTTCACGTGCTATAAGTGTCCTAGGCCCAGCATTGCCAAGGGCCTGGCTGTGGGGGGAATCTGCTGGGCAGTCACCTGGGCTGGAGGCCAGGGCCTCTTGGCCAGAAGCCCCTGTGCCTGCAGCAAGCCTGGCTCTGATGAGCATGGGGGCTACAGCAGCACTGCTTTCTAGCCTTGGGGAAGGGCCTGTGTCCAGGTGTGATACCCAGGAAGGGCCACCCTGGCAAGGCCTCACTGCATAAAGCTGTCCAGACACTGGCCATAGCCCCCAAACCTGGGGTAGGCTGTGCCTGCAGCCAGGCCTTGGACACGGCCCTGCCTCTGGGCCCATGCAGAAGTCAGACAGGACAGCCACACAGTGTCCACAGGCCCCCGCCTGCTGGCCCTGAGCAGCAGGGTGTGTGGGGCTGGGGCTGCTGCAGGAATGGGAACTTCCCAGGGCTCCAGTGGAGAGGCACACACCATCCACCAGGACAGTGTCTGATATCACAAAGCCTGCGTTTGGCAGCCAGCTTCCTAAGAACAGAGGGCCCGTGGCCGTCCCTGCACTGAGGGCTGAGACTTTAGCAGCAGCATAGCCTCTTGCTCACATCTTCTCTGGGCCTTTGGACACAGACTTTGATGCTTTAACCTGATGGTGGGAGACGGGAGTCCTACCATCCCCTCAGGTTGGTGCGGGGCTAGAGCCTGGAGGCCTCCCCATGGGCTGCCCAGCAGGCGGCCAGCAACCTGGCCAAGCAGATCGCCACCATGGGCGCCTCCGTGGCCTCATCCATCATGACACGCCCCGTCACCTCATCTCAGGCTCCGTTCTGCCTCCCCAGCCCCAAACACCAAAGGTGGCTTGAGGTGCAGGCAGCCGGCTGCCGGGGAGCCTCGGTGACGAATGCCCGGCGAGCTGTGCCGCGCTCTGCCTACGCCTGTGGTAATTTGTTTATCTGTCCAAAGATTATGCAGTTGAAAATTCACAATTTTATGCTGCCTTTGTAAATTACCACGCTGCGTTTGATGGATGTTTCCCCACTTCCGAGGAGGCGCATCTCGCCCTGAAGGATGGGAGGTGCTCATGCGTGCGGCGCTGAGCCCGTGTTTGTACACGTCCTGGTGGCAGCTGTGTGGGAAAGTCAATCTGACCTCACGCTCCCACAGCGTTAAAGATGATTCAGTTTTAACTTGATAGTCTCGAAACCTTCAGCTGTGGATATAAAATTCCAGTCCTGCCAGAACTGACTGATACCAGCAACAAACTCTGCCATGGTGCCCACGTGAAAGGCCCTCAGGCTAATTAATATGCACAGATGGCTCTGTGTGGTGGTGTGGAATCCTGTGGCCCCCTTTGAACAGAGTTCTGAGTTAATGGAACAGGCTGTCAGACACAAATGCAAATAGAGAAAATGGGAAATAGATGAGCTGCTCCTGTCAGGGGTGTGCTTGAAAGGCAAGTTTAGAGCTATGCTGATTGCAGTGCATGGAGGGGCCCCACCTCCCAGGAATCCAGGAGCATGGCCAGGGTCACAAATGGGAGAGCTCATGAGCAGGGTCCTGGTGACCCACCCTGTCCTCCTAGAAGTAGGCTGCCTCTTCTACCAGAGTAGCCAGGGCCACCAGAAACTTGCGTCCATGGGCTGGCTGCTATCTTTCAGGGGCCAGCAGAGCCCCAAGGGACGGGGGCAGGGTAGGTGACAGGGTCACTGTCAATGCCTCTTGGCCCCCAACCTGCCTGGTGCCCCAGCACCCTTGACACCGGCTTCTCTCTGTTTCCTTTCCCAGTCGGAGAGCGAGGAAAAGGTTGTCACCTACGACCATATTGGGCCCAACGTCTGCATGGGAGACCACAAGGTGACAGAAGCTGTGCTGTGGTCTGGGGGCCAGTGGGGGGCAGTGGGCTGTGGCTCTTTAGTCTGACTGTGGAGTAAGCAAGTTGGTCTTTACTTAATTTTAACAAAATACCAAAAGATAGATAGGCAGGAAGAAGGCAGAAAAAGACTTCACAACAGAATATGATACCTAATTTCCTATTTGTGGAAAAAATAGTTTATCTGCAGCTGATTATTTCTGAAGGCTGTTTTTTGAGTGTGTTTGAACCGTTTAAGGGCCTTCTTGTGCCCAAACTGACCATCTGCAACGGGGAGTCGGGTGAGCACAAGCATCACAGACCCAGGGCATTAGGGGATGACACCATCACTTGTACAGATGATTTATACAGGTGACTACCTAAAACAGAACAGCCCCATACAGGTGACAGGTCATGTCCCATTTTCAGCCAAATTAAATGAATTCGCTTCTTCACCTTCAAGGCCTCTGAACCACGAGCTCTTGAGTCCATCTTCATGTGATGTCTCCACATCCTCTGGGGGAGATCTAAAGGCACAGCTCTTCTGCTCCCCCCTCCGCCCCGCGCCCCCCAGTTATGTAGATCAGTTTTCACATTAATTCTTATCTGGAGGTGACATGAAGGGCTGTCTCAGGCCTCTTGAGGCTGGCGCAGGGCAGCAGCCCCCGGACAGGGCAGCTTGGCAGGCTGCTCATCAGTTCCTCTGGACATGTGTGAATCCAACCTCGTGAAGTGCAGGGTCTGGGGTCTGGGGGGTGCGGCTGCCGTCTCCATGCACGCTGACCTCTGCTCTCCCCGCAGCCCGTGTTCCTGGCCTTCCGCATCGCGCCCGGGGCAGGTAAACCTCATGCACATGTGCACAAGTGCTGTGTTGTGCAGTGACGTGGTGGTAAATATGCCTCCTTCCCTCCAGTCACCTTTCTCTGCAGCTTTTCCTGGTGTGTTTGTTCCTTTAACAAATTACCAATTTCGTGACAGGGAAGAGATGCCAGCGCCATGAGAGGGTCCTCCGCGAGACCTCCCTGTAGCAGTAAACTGAACCGCGTACTCTTATCAGCTGCATCGAAACCTGCCCGAGCGCCACCTGCTAGACGGCCGGCCCCACACTTCGCTTCAGCCTCCGGACCATTCCGGAAAAGCCTCACATACCTCACTGTCTTGTCTGTTCATGTGACATAAGTAGAAATATTGGGTTTTTTAAATAAGTCACAGTCCTGTTGCCAAAACTCTAACAGACAGCAAAGAAATCTGTACCTTAGACTTCCCAGTTTCGGTCTGTGGTCGTCCGCGGAGGGCTTCTCCAGCACAGGGACCCCCAGAGGCCAGCGGCCCTGCCAGGCGCAGGCGTGTCCGGGGCTGGGAGGTGGGGGCGGTGCTCCTGCTGTCCCTCCGATGCCCTCCCCCGTGGTATTTCCTCTGTGCTGTGTCACTTGGTTTTTGAATCACACTGCAGCTGCTTTCCATTTTTATATATATAGATATATATAAATATATACTTTTTAAAAATAATTTATAAGTCTTACCAAAACTTATGCTAAATATACTTTCCAGAATGAATGCACAAGGGTGTCATATCAGCAGGTAGAAGTGGCATCTAGGAGTTCGGCTTCCCGTCTGTCCACACACGAGGTCAGAGGGCGAGTGTGAGCTGCAGGCCCACCTGGGCAGGAGCCTCCGCAGCACTTGCTGGCGCCTGTGACCCCTCTGCCTTTCTCTGTGTAATAGCAAGAGCTGAATGTGAAGTTTAGAACTAGCCTGGGTGTACCTTTTAAGAATTTTGTAAACCGTTTGTCTTTTGTTACTGTTTTATGGTGCCAAGTATTCTACAGTTAAACAATAATATCATGGGAGAAATAGAAATAGCCTAGTCTGCTTCCAGTGCGAACTGCTCTTTACATGGGCTGTATATAAGAATATTAAAGAGAAACAAAACTGTACACTTCCTCGGTTGCTCTGCTACATACAACCTAAGTAATAACCTTGTTGCAAATATTTTTCTCCTAGCACTAAGTATAGCATTAAAAGGCGATTAGAGAGTCTGTTGACGAAACACAAATGTATGTTTTATTGATTTTACTTTAGAACACTACAGAGTTCCTGGACTGGGTGAAGGCGTTAGATCGATGTTTGTTTTTTATATAAATCACTACCATTGCCAGTGGTTTGGTGTCTGCTTGCCGATTCTGTTCCTGATGATACGGTCAGCCTGTGTAGTGCCACGGCCACTGTCCGAGCGGCCGCAGTCCGGGCACAGGGCGAGTCTGTCCAGCGGTTTCAGCTGTTGAGCTGTAGTCGCTGAGGGCCTCAAGAAGTGACTGCTCTGGTTCCTAAGCAATAAAATTGATCCTGGTGACAAAACTCCTGCCTGGGCTCTGTGCTTCCTTCCATTGTCCCCTCACCTTTGAAATGCTGAGCAAGGGGAGGGTCCTTCTCACACCCTCATTAGGACTCCTGGAATGTCACTGAACCAGACACTAGCAAAAACATTTAGCCATTAGTTGGGAGTAGAAAAATAATCTTTTTGGCTTATAGTAGTGAAGGATTTATCCCTCAACATTTATTTATAAATGGGATTGTGTAAATGCTTTGCTTTCCTCAGAACTGTAAAACTAGGAATTCCCGTGCTCTTAACTGGAGCAGACAAGCTCACAGGGTAGCAGGCCTGGTGCCTTTAAATATTATTTCCTTTTAAAGTAAACTGACAGTGGTTTGAAAGAAGAGGCTTTTTGAAAATTGATGGTGCAGCCATGTGACAAAAGAAGCAAACAAATTTAAACATTTTATATTTCCTTTAACATTTTCAAAAGGCTTTCCAAGAGAAATCTTACAGTTGCAATATAATTACTGACATTTAATTTTTGAAGTTAAAACTCCACAGTTATGCCCATTAAGATGCGGCTACAAAGCCTTCCCCCAGAGGCTGCGCTGGTAGCTCCTCAGCGCCCCACTAGTGACTTACTTGGTGGTGGGAGCCGGGGAGGTGCCAGGGTGGCTGCGTCCTCCAGGCTGGGCCAAGGGGCGCTGCAGTGCTCGTGGTCCGTTGTCCAGTTCAGGCGGGAGGCGCTCTGGGGGCCAGCAGTCAATCCCGGGTGACCCGAGGTTCCGGCCATGCCTTCCACCGCCCTCAACCCGGACTCTACTAGGTTCAGGGTCGTTCATCCCTGCGCAGGCAAATTATTTTGGCTTTTTCTGTGCAGTCCTACTTTGAACGAAATAGTGCTTTCTACCAGTGAAGTCTCTTGAGAATGGTACCTGAAGGGCCGCTGTGCACAAGAATTTCAAACCTGATTTCACCCGATGTGGTCACTACGTACCTACGAGGCGGCACTGAGGCAGAATAATGTGTAGGCACTCAGCGCTCCCCTGCAGAGAAGGGACGGCTGAGGGGGACGGAGGTGACTTGCCCTTACCCGCCCTTTCCAGAGCCCCCAAGTGTGTCTGAGTTTGCCCCAAGCCTCGGACCGCGCCTGCAGCTCCGCTCCGGCTGCAGCTCCGCTCCGGCTGCAGCTCCTGCCTGTGTGGCCAAGAGGCGCGGGCCAGGCTGCCCTAACGCGCGGCCATCGCAGTGTCCGCACTTCTGTGAGCGGCCTCCGCGCTGTAACGCGCGGGACGCTGGGCCGGACTGCCATCCTGCGCCGCCGCCCAGCCTGACCTTCGCCAGAACCGGGGGCCCCTCGGGCTGGTGACCAGACCCCGACCTGGAAAGGGCTTCCCTGCCGCCCGCTCACGGTGGCCGAGCCGCTCAGGGGCACCTCGCTCTGGGCTCAATACCTAAGAAACACGCGGTGCAACCTCGGGAGCCCCGTGACTCCGACTGGGACGTGTTAAATAATTTATTGATGATACAAAGTGATTCCACCCAGGACGCGCGGCCGAACCCTGCGCCCACGCAGAGGAACTGTCCCAGCACACTTAAGCCCAAGCCGGACTGTTTTATAACTTATTCTGCAAAAATATATATACACACTCTGGCGCGGGCGGCTCACGTCGGGGCGCAGCCATGCGCCCCGTACCCTGGTTGCTCTGGCCTGGTCGCCGCGTCCTCATGAGGCGTCCCCCGCGCTGCCGCCGCACGGACTGACCAGCGCCAAGTTCGAGGGTTTGTGCTTCTTGAGCAGCCGTGTAATCTTCTCGTCGTCTGAGTTGGGATCCAAAGGCCGGTTGTATTCGTCGTCGTCCTCCGCGTCCGAGCCACCCACCTTCAGCTTCTCGGCGTCGGAATCCTGCTTTTTCTTGGCCGACGCCATCTCTGCCGCGTGCCGCTTGCGCCACTTGGTCCGGCGGTTTTGGAACCACACCTGGGGGTCGGAGAGGACCGTCAGCGGCGCCGGCCGAGGCTCGACCCTCGGCAGCGCGGCCCTTGCGTGGCCCGGGTCGACCCGCCGTCCGAGCAGGCGCGAGGGACAGGCTCAGGCTGCTCAGCAGCGGCGCCTCCGGGGTGGCCATTCGCAGGACGCGGGCGGCCGGGGTCTGCTTCCCGCGCGGGGGACGCCCTGGCCTGGCCGCGCTCACCTTAACCTGGCTCTCGGTCATGCCCAGGGAGTAAGCGAGCCGCGCGCGCTCCGGGCCGGCCAGGTACTTGGTCTGCTCGAAAGTCTTCTCCAGAGCGAAGATCTGCTGGCCGGAGAAGGTCGGTCGCGAGTGCTTCTTCTTGCCGTCCTTGTCCAGGCCCCCGCCGGCTTGCGCTGCAAAGGAAGGCGAGTGAAAGCGACCCAGACCCCGCGCCCCACCCCGCAGCCCCGCGCGGGCCACTTACCCGGGCCGGCCAGACGCGGGTCCCTCCAGGGCGAGCCCTGCACCACGCCGGGCCAGAAGATGGGCGGGCGCCCAGGCAGCTCCGCCAGCGGCTTGGGGTAGCCGCGCGCCACGGCGGCCGCGGGTCCGAAGTAAACGCCGGCAGAAGATGCGAGTCCGTTGAGGCGGGGCAGGCCGCCTAGGAGACTACCGCCCGCCGCGCCCACGGGCCTCCCCAGGATGTCACTGATGCCGTGCGGGGTGCCGAGCGGCAACTGCGCGCCCAGGCCGCCCAGCGTGGGCGCCTTGAAGCCGGCGGGGCCCTGCAGCGCGTACGGGAACAGCGACGTCTTCATCTCTGCCATGTTGTGCAGTGCGGCCAGAGGCGCGCTGCTCAGCACGAACGCGCCCGGGCGGTTAGCGTCCATGGGCACCGCGGCCGCCGCCCCGAGCGCCCATCCGGGCCCCGCCGCCGCCGCCGCCTGCGCCCGCCGGCCGGAAAGTTTGCGCGCGGCCCGGGGGCGTCGGCTGCAGGGTGGCGCGGGGCGCGGGGCGCGGACGCCGACGGCCCAGGCGGGCGGCGGGCGGGCCGCTCTGGCACGGGAAGGGAAGTGGCTAGGGAGGCAGCGGGCGGCGGCTGCAGCGGCTCCGGGACCGGTCGGAGCGGCGCCGCGCGGGACGGGCGCGCTGATAACCCGGGGGCCCCTGGCGCGGCTCGCGCGCTGATTGGCTGCTGGCGCCGGCGGCCAGGCCATTGGCCAGCGCCCCGCCCGTCTGCGCGCGCCCCCGCCGGCCGCGCACTCCATGAAGGGCCCATTAGCGCGGCAGGTGCCTCCGGGGCTGTAAATTTGCCCCCTGATTTATCTCCCAGGGGACGAAATAAATCCCCTGGATGGGAGTTTAGTTAGGCAAAGGTTTTAATGGGAAATCGGGAAAAAATACGACAACATATTTTATCGCCGGAAAGAATGCAGATTTGAGAATCCAGCCGACGCGCTCACTGCGTCCCATCTGAGCAAGAGCCCCACGCGGTGGGAGCAGAGATTTGGTCGTGCTGACTGGGCCACCGCCCGGCCCCTCCCTGTCACTCCGTACCCTCCCTGGTCCCCGTTGGTGTGGGGCGGCCGAGAATGTTTGCAGGAGATGTTCTCGTGGTGGGACCGGGCCGCAGAAGGGCGGAGGAAGCCCAGTTTACGGAGTTCTCGGTCTTAAAGGCCAGACTTGGCTCTCAGGAATTTGACCAACAAACAGCCAACCTGGTGGCGGACCGAGCCTTGTGGGAGTGCGGTGGCGAAGCCTGTCCCAGAGCACCAGGCGCCGCCTTGCACTCGCGCCCTGCAGGGCGGTTCCCCATCCCCGCCTCGGAGTGGGGATACAAGGACTGCCAGGACCTCCCCATTGGGGGTCTCCGTGAGGATTCCGGTCTCCTGTTGGGAGTTAATGGGAGGTAACTCGAGCTGGTGCTGAGACCAGGGCCCAGGACTCCGCCCACGGGCTTCCTCTCGGAATCGAAGCTTCAGCCGGGAGAACCAGAGCCCCGGGCAGCCTCAGAGCTCCAAAGCTCAGGAGCGCGTGGGGCACCGCGTTCGGGAGCTCGACGTGGGTGCGCGGTTAAGCCAGTGGGCAGAAGCGCGAGTTTTAGACCCACTTGTGGGGCCTTCCTTCGGACACGAAAAGCCTCTCGTCCGATGCTGTGAGGGTCCAAATGAGAGGCGGCCGAGCACCAGCGGAGGACAGGCGCTGAGCCAAGGGGGGGCGTTGTCGCCTGTCCTCACCGGCGGTGTCACATACTGATTTAGGAGGCGACTATTGCTGTTATCCGCTGCCCGGTGGAAACTGTGACCCGCAAATGTGCAAATGGACCACCGCTTCGTGGCTCAGGGCTGTGCGCACGACGTCACCTCTCCGTGGTCGGATTCTGAGCAACGACTTCCTCGTTTTGCCCCGGCCGCCAGGGCTTTGGTGCTGCGGAAGATGACCACCCTCGCGGCTCGAGGCAGGGGTCTAGTGACCATTCCAGCCACTCCCCTCCTAGGTCCATTTTCGTTTAGTGCAGACAGCCGTGGGGGCTGGGCGCCGCAGGGCTCACCGCCAGCTCTCTCCTTGGAAGGCCACTGCCTCCAGGACTAGGGGGCAGTTCTGTGGTCGCCCTTGCTTCGCGTGTGCGCGCACGGGGCTGCCCCGGAGACGCGGCGAGCCGCGGTGATCTCCGAGAAAGTGGAATGAGGCCTGGCCAACACGGGGGTTTCTCTCATCCTTCGTGTATCCGGACGGGTTTCCGCTCCTGGAATCCAACTGGGCTTGGCCGTCGGCCCGAGACCAGCAAGAGCAGAGCGCAGTCCGGGCACCCGGAGAGCCCTGAAGACCTCTGCGCTGCGGTCGGGACCCAGTCCGTGGGCCCTGAGACTTACGCCTGAGGTGTGTGTGCTCCAAGGACACGGCCACAGGGCGAACCTTCCCTGGTAAGGTTTGGGCCCCTATGGGCTCCCCCTCGGCGAAGGCGCGCGCCAAGGCTTGAGTTGTGAGTCTGGAGCAAAAGCTGTCGGATTAGGGGAGGGGCCGAGTGGGGCGGGGCCGGCTCTGGCCTCCAGATTCCCCACTCTGCGCGACTTGGCAGACATTAGACTCAGTCCTCTGGGGTGGGCCGTGAAGGGCGCAAGTAGCCCAAATAGGGACAGGAAAGGCGCGCTAGAGTGGACGGCACGTGCGCTCTTTCCTCCTTCGAGTTTCCAGAGACCCAGATGCATAAGCAGAAAAAGCGCTAGGTGGGGCGCGCGCTTGGGCTGCTCTCGCGCCTCTGCGGGGCCTGGTTAGCACCGACTTACCGCTAGGGAGCAGAGACCCTGAGGCGCTGCCGTGCGCCCCGGAGACGCTGCGTCTCTCTGCGCTGCTGTGTCCTCCCCGGGTTGCGGACGGAACCCATGGGGTCCCGAGTGAGGCTGCCCATCCCACCAGCTTCAACGTGCGCTGCAACCCGGGAGCCAGTGGGCAGGGATGCAGAAAGGGTCCCAGAGTGCAGGATGGGGAGGGTGGACTAGGGTGAGTTGAGCGTGCCAGAGGTGCGGGCTAAGGGCAATCCCTTCTCCACAATCTTATAGCTAGGTGAGCTATCCGCTGTCCTGCGGGTGCGCCGCGTTTCCTAAACCTGTGCCCCAGATCGCTGGACGCCTCTAGTGGGGTTCCCCCCATCCAGTACTACGAGCGGGACTGTAATGGCTTCACTTCCTTCTCTTCCCTGCGTGCCAGCTCTGGGCCTTCTGGTGTCCCCTCCTGCTTCCCGGCACCCAGATGCCGCTCTCTCTTCCAGGTCAAAGGAGTTGCCCCCTCCTCCAGGGGCTGTCGGGGAGAGCCCCCTACAGAGGTGCGGACGCCTCTGGCTCCCTCCACAGCCGCGTTTCGCAGTTTCGCAGCTGTGGAGAGGTTCGCGATGCCACCTCCTGGTCTTGGAGAAGAGGTCCCACGAAGGAAGGCTGCAGCACTTTCCGCACACACGGAGCTCATCTTTGGAAAACGCAGGGTGCATTTGGCAGGCCCTGTTTTTTTTATTTGTTTTATTTATTCAGCATTTGTTTTATTTATTCAGCATTTATTTGTTGGCACCTACTACGTGCCAGGCTGGAGAGAAACGTGAACACAGCGAGCTCCTGCCTCCGGGTTCCCCAGCTCTCCTGGGGCGGATAGTTAACAGCTTGTGTTGAAGGGAATGATTGATTGGGTGAGAGGTGGCTCAGGGCAGGTGCTCTGGGGAGGAGGGTCGCCTGGGTCAGCGGTGTCCAAGCCCGCTGTGTGTGGTGGTGGGAAGGGGACAGGCCAGTTCAGTAGGACTCACGAGAGAAGCTGGGATTCCGCCTTCCGCGCAGAGGCGGCTACAGGATCTCACGCAGCCTTTAGGAAGCGCTCAACTGTCTCCAAGCAGCTGCGGCCCCTGACCAGCCTGCTGGGGGCTGGGGTCCCTGGGGCAACCTTCTGCAAAGGGCCTTGGCTCTGTCCTGCACGCACGTGTGAGCAAGTTCCCCACCTCCACAAGCTAGCGAGGCCCAGCACCGACGGGCACTTCTCCCAGGCAGGGCCAGAACACAAATGGACCACGGAGGCAGCCAGGCAGACCTCCGAGACTGCCGCCCAGAGGTCTGTTTCAGGGATGGAAAAGAGGGCTGGGGTGACCAGCCAGAGCTTGACGAGACCCCTCTAGAGCTGGGGCCCAGACCTAGGTGGGAGACGCCTTCCTCTGCCGCAGCGGGGACCTCGGAGGAGCCCCGCTGGTGGCTCTGCGATCGCTGGAGGCAGCGGTGGCGCAAGCTCAGGACCCGGATGGGGAGTGGGCAGCCCCGACCCCTCGATAGCGCCCTCTCGCGGCAGACCTGAAGCCTTCTCGACCCCCACCCCCACAGCCTCTGAGCTGAGGGTGGAATCCCAGCTTCCTTCGTGCTAGTCCTCCTGACTTGGCCTGTCCCCTGCTTTACTGCCCGGCGGGCTACACCCATGTCGCCTAGGCCCCAGTAGTCCCACCCACCCACCCAGGCGCTCCGCGGCCACTCGGGCACTCTTCCCGTCTTTGCGTGTAGCTCCCTTCTCTGCTAGGGTCAGCTGAGGGAATGCTATTGAGTGAATGAAGGAACCCACAGCCTCAGGCTCAGAGGGAGTCCCCAAGGCCTGATGTGAGGTCTGGGAGAAGGGCACCCTATGTGCACTCACAGCCCAGGGGCTGCCCAGGTGTGGGTGGGCTAGTGAACCTGCAAGGGCAGTCTGGGACTCCAATGCCTCAGCCTCTTGAGCTGGGAGGGTGTCCCTGTCTGAGCCTCGGTGTGGGCCAAATGTCCACTGGGCCATGGAGGCACCTTCACCCACAACCTCTTGCTTACTTGCCAGCATGTCCGAATGTGGCTGGGGACAAAGCCTCGGGGACAGTGAGGCTGCTTCTCCAGATGGGGGCTATGTCAGGACAGGGAGGAAACTTCAGCTGAAGCCAGGTGGGCAATACTCTCCCCAGAAGGTCCCAGCCAGGCCCGGGGACTCAGGGACACTGGTGTATGGGAGAGGGCCCAAAGGCGAGCTGAGGATGAGGCTAGGAGTGCGAGGGGCATCCAGGCAGCTCCCCCCACCCTGGCAGGAAGCAGGCTGGCCTACAGCTGGTGCTGCGGGAGGGACAGCTCCCTAAGCTCCCCCAGACCCCTTCTGACCTGGCCTTGCCCAGCCTCTGCAGCCCCTCTGGCCTTCCTGGGCCCAATGCTCCACCCACAGCCTAGGACTGACAGGGAGTGTCCTACCTTGTAGAGCCCTATCCCCTACTGCCAGCCTCACACCGCCCTCAGCCCCCCACCTCCAGCCCTTACACCAGCTCCTTTGATTTCTTTGGGTTCCCACCATCAAACATGAGTTTCTTCCTTTTTTTTTTGAGCTGGCTCCACTTTCTTCTCAGGAGGGAAATGCTTTGAGCAGCCCCCAAGAGCCACCTATGCTCACCATGTGTGGATCCCGTACTGTGAGCTTCCCACGCTGATGGTGAGAGTGCCAACTCCTCCCCAGGGTGTCCCAGGTGGGGAAGGAGGCAGGAAGAGGAGTGGCAGCCCCCATAGCAGATGGGCCCTGAGACTCAGTGCTCCACTGAGATTTACCCTTGGATCCTAGCAGCACAGCAAAAACAGCCCCCACACCCCGAGATGGGGAAGAGCCTCAGAGAGTTGGCAGCACTGTGTGGCCAGGCTGAGGGTCTTTAAGCTCCAAGGCAAAGGATTCTGAGCTCCCTGTATGCCCATGGCTTGGAATGACCACCAAAGCCAACCAGTAGTACTGGGAGGTGGCCTGCCCTGCCAGAAGTCAGATGGGAAGCCACAGCAGCCCCAGAGGTCCTTAATGTTGCCATTAGGGTACAAGGTACATTCCTCCTGGGATGCTGGGTGGGGACAGACCAGGGCCTGACTGGCCCTCAAGGTCAGTGTCAGAGTAGCAGGATACCCACAGAGCTGGTCACAAAGGGCGGCTGGTTGGCAGGTCCTGAAGGACAGCAGGAGGGCCCTTACCGTGATGTGTGGCTAGGCCAGCCAGAGGCCCCAGCAGGCATCTTCTAAGCTCAGGCTGCCTGGGAGGTGCAGAGACCCTGCTCTCTATGGAAAGACCTGTGGGTGCCAGAAGAAGCCAGACCTGACTCATGCCACACGGTGCTGAGCGTGCAGGGTGGCGTCATGTGCACTTTGAGACCTGACAGAGAAGTATTTCAGGTGGCGTCTTTCCTCAGGGTCGGCACTGTTATGGGTTATTTCTGAGCACACACTGGTCTCCCAGAACTGCAGGGCATGCAGTGTCTCACTGTATGGGCTGTGCCTTTCAACCCAAGGCTTTGGGGACACATCCACAGGCTGCTGCTACAAGGTGCCTAAGACCTCTTGTCCCTACCAGTGGATGTCCTATGACTGCCATCTCTGGCAAGTCTCTTTGCTCACCAGGGCTGGGCTGTCCCACCCATGGGCACATCTCAGGTTTCTGCCACCCCCCCACCCCCCACACACATACCCTGCAGGGCAGGTGCATCTGAGCCCCTCTTTCCCCACTCATCCTCCCTCCTGCCTTTCCAGGTCCCTTCTTGGAGCAGACACTTTGCACTGAGGACCCTGCCCCTGGGCCTGGCCTAGACTCACTGCCTGGCCCTCTCCGTCTCTGTGCAGATGTCCCACAGCTAGCTGGGGAGAGCTTTCCCCCACCCAGTGTCCAGCACAGTTCCCAGGCCCCTCTGGGCACCATGACTCCAGGAGCCTAGATGGGTCCAAGGGAGGCAGCTGGACACTCCAGGATGGAGCACCCTTCTCATGGTCTGGTCCAGACCAAAGACACAACAGATGGCTATTATCCCCTGGCTTTGGGAAGCCTTTCCTAGTTGTGTTTTCCTTGACTGGAGACCTGTGCCCACCTGGTCCCCTGCAGCCATATCCAAATAGGCTAGACTGGACAAGGGCTCTGGCCCCCTCTGTGACCTCCGGCTGGCCATCTGCCATTTCCCCCTCTGGCTGAGGAGAGCCGGCCAGGGCACACCATGCCCAAGGACCTTCTGAACCCATGCTGGAATCTGCCTTGCCTCCCACTTGCCCTGTGGTAGGTGGGGTCAGGACCACAGTTACCCAGACCACCAGAGGGGACTTCCTAGGAGCAGATGGGCCGGTGCACCACAGAGGCCAGGAGGCAGAGAAGGACAGGCTGCTGGGGAAGCCACACAGCCCCTAGGGAGTGCTCTTCTCAGGGGCCCCAGGAATTCAGTCTCCTTCAGGAAGGACAAAGAGATGTGGCTGTAAATCACCCTCAGCACTAATTCCCCAGGGCTTCTCGGGCAGCAGATGCGCAATCGTGTGTAATGAGTTCTCTCCGGGGGCCTCCCAGGGTGTCTGACCAGGCGCCACATGTGCTAATTGAGTGCCCGAGCCCAGCGGGAGATTTGTGTGGGGCTCCCTTCCCTGCGACCCTGGGATGGGATCAGACCGGCACTCGCCCACAGGGGTGTCCAGAGGGGCTTGTGGCTATACCGGGGCTTCCTGGCAGGAGCTGGTGCTGAGGACAGGTAGTGTCCATGGCCCTCCGGTGGCAATAACGTCTGTGTACCTTATGGGAGGGGCTGCAGAGGGCGGCCTTGGGCCTGTGCCCTCCTGGCACCTGCCATCTGAGCTCTACCCTTGAAACATCTTTGTCCATATTCCCTAGGTCTTCACTCAGCGCCTTGCCTGGGTGGGACGGGCTGGGAGGTGACCCACTGGTGGTGGCACTCAAATTAATGCCATCCTACCATGACCAGCGTGTCACAGCTTAGGGTGCAGCCAGCAAGTAGCTGGGGGCCTGCTTCCAACAGTAGGGGGTCAGGGATGCTCCAGAGACTGTGAGGGTGGTAAAAGTGAGCTGCTAAGCCCCAGGGCCTGTGGGGTTGGGGGCTGTCACAAGGCCTGGAGGGCAGGGGCCTTTGTCCCCCAGCAGTAGGGCTGGGCCCAGGGTGCACAGGAGGGGCAGAGCTCTCTGGACAGAGAGCTAGGGGCAGGGCCTGGGTGCCAGAGAGGAGATGACTTGGGACAAGGGCTGTGGGTCCTGGGTGGTAGGCAGGCAGAGGCATCTGTCACAGGAAAGGAGGGTTTGTCATAGACGGGGCACCCTATCAGAGCAGTGCCTCTGATTTTAGGGGCCACATCTGCCATGCGAGCAGCTCCTGGAAGAGCACAGGTGGCTCCGGGCTCCCTGGCTGAGGCTGCTGGGTGGTGGGTTTGGCAAGAACATCCCCTCCCACCAGCTGCTGCCTACCAGCCATGATGATGCTTGGCACCCAGCCAAAGTGAAGCTCTGCTCAGAAATGCTGTCTGTCTGGCCTGGCAATGGAGGCCTCAGGCTGGAGGCTTCAGGTGAGTCTGTCTCTGGGGCAAAGCTGGGGAGGGGGCCACGGGCCCTGCGGTCCTGGTCTGGGCATGTGACCCTAGCTACAGAGGACATCCTATGTGTCAGCAGGGCCTCCACATTGCTATACACGGCCCCTTCTGTCTACCAAGGAGTCTGATGAGGGTCATATCTAGTGAAGTTGATCTAGGAAAATTAGCCACCCCTCCCAGTGAGGCAGTGCACCTCCAAGCCGTGTGCTGTGCGTGCTTCTCCTGGGAGGAGTGGACTCACCCTCTGTGGCGCCCAGGTGGGCCACGGGACTGTGGTGGCCTGAGCAGAGCCTCCCGGAGCCCCTTGGGCCTGCCAGTTTGCTTACCTTTCCCCTGGTCAGCAGGCTCTCGGAGCAGAGCAGCATCCTGGGAATGAGAAACGTGCTGGGCACACATGGTTCGGCTGGCTTTTCACCAGCTGAAAACAGACCATTATGAGCACCATGACATAGCTATAAAAGTTGACCAAACAGCCTTCACAGAGAAAACGTCCACAGTCTCCCCAAAGCAGACAAGGGGCCACAGCGGCGTGAGGGGTTCACATGGGGTGGAGGGCACCCACGAATGCAGGTGAAGCCGGTGGCAATGGCCTCACATCTGATGTTCCCCTGTGAGGAGTGTGTCCGTCGCTGTCACCAGGGACTCACTGTGTTTCCCCATCTGTCTCATAGACCCTGTAGGGCAGGGAGTGAGGATAAACCTTGCATTTTTTCTTCATATTCCCTACTGTGTGTTCCCTTCTTTCCCTATGAATGTGTCTTGTTTTTATTAATAAAACTGATAAAGGCTACATTTTAGGGAGGGAGCACAGTGCTCCCTCTGGAAGAAGAGGTACGGTCTGCAAGTCCCTGGAGGGCTCTTGTTTGCCGTGATGGGGCGTGGGCGTGGATGTGGACGTGCGTGAGCACACTTGTGGCGAGGTGCAACAGGTATTTAGATTTAACAGCCCCAGAAAAGACTCTCGGTCTGTCGATAAAATCATATCACAGAAGGGGAGGCTGAACCGTGAAGCAGCCCCTGAGCCCTGGGCTGGCTCAGGCCACAGTTGAGCAGATGGCAGTGGTGGAAAAGCAGGAGTTAGGCGGACACTGACTGGGCAGTTTGGACCCAAATGCTGTTGCCCATTATGCCTCCAAGTCCATCTCATCCCTTTAAACAAGTTGGTGGCATTTCCTCCCCCAACACAGCGCCCAGCTTACCCTCAGTGACAACTTTTGCTCTTGGCTGTAGCTTCTCTCACTGTCTCCTCCATTTGCTGAGTTGAAATGGGCCACATGGTGATCCCTAGAAGTCTGCGACTTCTCCACAGGACTCATGTTTGTGGCTGCACCCCTCATGCTGCTGCCCCTCTGTCAGAGGTTGTCGCGGAAGACTTGGGGTGACACGGTGCACACAGCAAACTTCACTGGGCAGTGCTTAGACAGAGTGCCCCCAGGGAGCCCCAAGCAGGACACCTCCCAGAGGGAGCAGAGAGGGCCCACCGGGGGAGGGGACGTCCTGGGCCCTGTGTGTCCCGGTACTGCCCCTGGGCATGTAGTGACCATCTCTGGACCAGGGAAGTCCACAGGGCAGTGGAGCATGGGGGATGTTAGAGCCCAGGTGTGTCTGGTTAGTGTCCAGAGTCTGGGTGCTGCCTTGCAGGTGCAGGGCAGCTGGAAACATGTTCCGTGTGGTATATTGAAAGCAGGCAATGTGCACAAATTGGGGCTTGGTGCCTTTAGGCTTTTGAACCAGCATCCTGGCCAGCTGTGAGGAGACAGGGTATCTTTAGCTCATTTATGTAACCAGAGCTGGCACCTCCTGGACACCAGGCCAGCTCCCCCACCCCCAGGTCCTAGCACCTTGGTATCAAATGCTCTTCCATCTCGGTGCCTCACAGAGTCCCCCAACAGGGACTCCAGGATGATCCCATGGTGGTTTTAGTGACAGCAGAGCAGTGCATGTGCCTGTCCGCTGGTGCTCCTCTCTGATGCCCCCGAGCTCCCAGCCCGTGGCCCACACTAGCAGCCCTGGAGGGAGCCACCTGGAAGGGTCTCTCCACTAATATCCCTCAATCTCCTCCTCAGCCAATGTCTGCCGAATCTCCTTCAGCCATGAGCCCCCAGCACTGTTAGCAGGGCCACACAGCAGCAGGTGGCCAAAGCACTCCTATTGGCCTGAGCTGAGCTGCCTCAGAACAGCACAGTCTGCTCCAGGACAGGGCAAGGCAGGGAGAGACAGGGCCTGAGCCCTCCCCACCCTTCAGGGCCCAGTTTCCTGTCAGAACGGGTGGCTCCTCTCCACCTGGCATGCGCTCCATCTGACCAAAGGGTTTTCCATTTTAATTTCTAATTGCAGATCAAAACCGGTTCTAGAGCCTGCAGATCCCACTGGCAATTCTGTGACTTCACAGTAATTGCAAAAGGCAACCGGACACGTGGAGTGGAGCTGCCGTGATCATGACAGTAAGGTATTGTGTCCAGTTGGAGCTCCCCACAGACCCTGGGAGACCCCTGATTGGGGGAGGGTTCCCCAATGTCCAGGTCAAATGAGGGTGATTCAGGTTGCAAATTAATCTTCTCTCCTTGCCCCAGACGAGCTCCGGTGAGCAGTGGAACTTGTAGGAGGGGCTTAGGGGACAACAGGCAGCTACAGGGGTTGGGGGGGACCACTCTGGGTGAGATGGACGGAGTGATCTGCCGCCTCTGGGGGGCTAGAGCCAGGGTGGTCACACCTGGTTCTCTGGCCTGGGCTTAACTTGGTTTTCAGAGCACCAGAGCTGGCCATTGCCCCAATGCTCACAGGGCCGTGTGGTATGACAGGCTCCAGAGCACGGCCAGGGCCGGTATGCAGAAGGCCACTGCAGAGGCCAGGCCTGACAGTGTGACCTAGAACTTCACTTACCACATCAGAATTAAAATAAAGCAACAGTATTTGAACCTGAGAGCAGACACATACAGTGCCACCCCATGGTTCTGGTCCCCAAAGTAGAAAACCAGACCTTGTTCATCAACTTGGATCCACTAAGAATAGTTGTTACCCCTTGAGATTTGCTCAGCGGGTGCTTCTGGGCACGCCGTGCTCCTGCAGGAGGCTGCTGCTCCCCGGCATGGACACACACATGCAGCCCTGGCAGCTCTCTGTCTTTCTGCTTTTCACATCTACTGAGCTTTGTAGGGTGAGCCACCCTTGTCGGGGCTGGTCCCTGGCACCCGGGCAAGGAGACCCTTCTGTCCTGGCTGGCCTGCTCGCGTCTCTGAGAGGTAACTCCTGGGGGTCCAAGGCTGGCCGGCCTGCATCACCCCATGGGAGGCCACCCAGAGTGTGGTCTCCACCCCACCTCCAAGTTGGCTCAGGGTCTGCTGTGATCTGGTTCAGCTGTGCAAACACCCGGCCCAGGAGAGATACAGGAGTGTGTCCACTTTTGTAGCCTGAGCTTACATGATCTCTCCAGATGGCAGGTGACAGGAGTCAGACTCCTGACCAGGGGCAGAGTACAGGGGATACAGATTTGGCCTCTTTGTGTGTCTGTGCCCAGGTGGGAGCCACGACAGTGTTGGGACGAGCAGGTCACACTCAGGCAGCTCTGACCATACAGCTGCTCCTCATCTTTGGTACGCCAGAGCACCTGTTCCCCCAAAGGATGGGTCATCCCAAATTGATGCCTCTGTAGGAATTTTTAAAAAGACTAAACAGACAAGACTGTTATTATCACAAAAGATAGGGACTCAAGGAACAAATCTTATCCTGCTAAACACAGATTGTTTACGATCGATTCTCCCACAAGGAACATGAGTGTGTGTCTGCTTTTGGGTGAGCACCCCTCTGGGTGCCCTCAAAACAATTTCCTCTTGTTTGTACAAGAGCTGATACAATGTTGCATTTTATAAATATAAAATATTTCTCTGATCAAACAAATTGATATATCTTGTCTACCTCTGGGGAGAATTAAGCAGATTATAAATAAGCTGTAATAAAGGTTTATTGGTGTGAGCTTTTCCAACCGGCATATTAGAAATGATGTTAACTTGGTTCAGCGCCTGTGGCTCAATCAGCTAAGGCACCAGCCACGTACACCTAAGGTGGCAGGTTCGAATCCCCAGCCCGGGCCCGCCAAACAACAATGATGGCTGCAACCAAAAAATGGCCGGGC